>VOQJ01030274.1:0-11213 GCA_015052665.1 Apistogramma diplotaenia
GTGAGTTTTCCAATAAACAAATGTCTCTCTCTCACCTCACTCAGGGTTTCTGTGTGTGTGTGTGTGTGTGTGTGTGTGTGTGTGTGTGTGTGTGTGTGTGTGTGTGTGTGTGTGAGAGAGAGATGGGTGGGGGGTGGTTGAGTCATTATATTGGTTGGTTAGGTTTTTCAGTTAATCCACATCACATATTAAGGTATGTTATGACCACAAGCTCACTGTAAATGACACTGTAACCTGACATGGAAGTAACTAGAAGAGAAACTCTACCGACAACTTTTCCTACCTACATCATCCTTGCATCATCCATTTGCATAGGCTCTATCTATCTATCTATCTATCTATCTATCTTCTATCTATCTATCTATCTATCTATATATATATATATATATATATATATATATATATATATTTAACACGTAAATCAGACCATGCTCCCACACTGGTGGTCAGGCTCACTCACTCACTCACACAGCATTTGATGACAATATTCATTAATTGACTGACTATTTTTACTGAATTTAATACTTTCTTATGTTTCATTATGGCACTTTTACTCCTCCATAGTGCATATTTGCGGACATGTGTGTTTGTTTGTAATTATATGCATATTTTGAATGAGGCAGATGGTCAAGTGCTGGTGAAGAACATATTATTGGCTCCAGGTCAAAGGGAGGCCAGTGAGAGTAGTTACCAGCATGCTGGTCTCCATCAGCCTCTCCATCATGGCCTTGAATCATTGATTACACATGCTTGACTGCATCACAGCGTTTGGACAGGATGGTGCTGTCTGCTTACCATATATCTAAGCTCAGAAATATGGGCTCATCGTATCTGGTTTGAGATTTAGCAGAACACAAGGTGCTGTTCAGCACAGCCCAACAGGAAGCCAAAGACACCACCACACGTCTTCAGTTTAATGCAGCATTAAATCTGTTTTTAAGGAAGGAATTCAGTCGGTGCTGCCCTTTCATTATCTTTGAATGAGACTGCAAGGCCTCATTCTGTTGGAAAAAGTTATTCAAGATGAAAATAAATCAGGGTCTGTACTTAGGAAAGTTGCAAACCATTCAAGTGATTTAGGGGAAAATGTAGCGACTAGACTCACATTTTCTTAATTTTCCTAATTCAAGGTAGTTTGATGATACAGTTGCCAAATCCTAGCTCACCTTGGACCAAAGGAAAAGGAGCCTGCTGTTAAACTATTATCAGTGGGGGAGTGGGGGGGGGGGGTGGCCCTGTTACATAACACATCTTTAAACAGTCGCATACTGTCCCGACCACAGATGGAATGAGAGCTGGTGTTGTAGGTAGGAAAAGAGGAACGCACACATTAAAGGAACTGGAATCCTAAAACCAAAACCTTAAAAACAACATGCCTGGAAGGTGACGATGCATCAGGAGGTATTATTAGAATTACAGTGCACAGAAATCCCATGACTTTTAAACTGTGTATTTACAGTATGTGACGTAATTCCACAAAAGATCTATATGATACAGCTGTGGGAATATGAAAAAGCAATACTGGAAAATACTGTGTCATATTTTGATGTGTGCTCAAAGCACATTCTGCCCAGACACCTAATAGAAAGGCTCATTATTACATCTATAAATCTCATTTCTTAACTGCTTATGTAATTCAAGGTTGCGGGCAACTTGGGTCCTATGCCAGCTGTGCTACACCTGAGAAAGGTACAAGTCTGTAACACAGAGCCAGACATTCACACTCATAATCACACCAACAGTCAATTTAGGAACACTAATGCCATAGCAACAGTTTAGGTTCGGTTTAGATTATTTCCCATCTTTATTTTTTCAGTGCTTATGAATGTTCTTTTTTTTTTTTTAAATGGGCAGTTTCATATCTTCTCATACAAGGTGGCTAGTAAGGTCATTTCCATGAAAACTCTGTCAGTGCTTCCCATCTGATCCCTCAGAATTGCTTTCATTTTTGCACAATAACTTTATTATCTTTAAAGCTACATGCAACGTATTTTTCTTCATATGATGACAATGCTCAGAATTACAAGCCCTCAGAGTACATGGGAGTGGATTAAAGCCACGCTAAAAACACATGAAAGTGCAGTTAAAAACTGCATTGAATCTATTTTAAACCCACCCCAAGTGTCACAATGTAAAGCCAAAGTCTCACTTTTTTCTATAATTACCTTTGAGCATCAATATCATGAAATATAAGCACAAAAAATAACTTGTTTTGGTTGATTATTTCTTTGCTGTAACAATGCTTATTGCATAATTCTTACTGTATACTGTTGCAAAGCCTGTTTAGTTCCCATTAAAAACTTACCAAATCTTCTCTGCCAGACAGCTTATTCTGCTGTTGACTGTTGAGCTTCTGGTACACCAGGTGCTGACAATCAGGCATGGAGGCAATCTCAATACAGACAGATATCAGGACGAGATTCTGCAACCAGTGGCAGCCCCATATCTCCACAGCCTGGGACCGAACTCTATCCTCCAAGATGACACCGCTCACCCCCACAGAGTTCATCAGAGACTACCTCCAGATTTTGGGAGTGGAGAGAGTTGAATAGCCTGCATGCAGTCATTGTGGGATCAGCTTGGGTGTGCTGTTTGTGCCAGAGTGACCAACACAACCTCAATGGCTGAATTGCAACAAATGCTGGTTGAAGAAGGAGATGCGACAGCTGCTCAACCCACAAATGCATTTTCCTTACAGATGTGGCAATAGAGAAGATTTATTGCAGAGAAGCATAGTTACAGCAAAGGAATAATCAACCAAACATTAACTTTAAAAAGTGAAATTTTGGCAAACTTTCAAGTTCCACATCACCACGTGGAATCAGTGACTGTTCAAAAAAGTTATCTTTGGTCTCTTTGCACCTGCATTTTGACATCCAGGCTCGTCTGTATCTTCTGTGCCAAAAATTTTTTTTTTATACAGTGTGATTTTAACACCACCAATTAAAAATAAAATTAATGAGAAAAATGAAACAAGATTTTGGTTTTAGACTGTGACACTTTGTGTGGGTGTTTGGCTGCAGTCGTTAACAGAGTCTAAATTTATTCTTCAGCAGTGGAATTTTCATGCATCTGTTTCCTGCACTTAATAAGTTACAGGGGCTCAAAATGCTGGATAAAATAACACAAACTTAAGAGTATGTTCTTTGTATGAAGGCAAAGTTTTACATGGCTTCATTAAACATGTTAAAGTTACTGTAGAAAAAAAGGTGCTTTTAAGGGGGGCAGAATTTTCAGGAAATCTGTGAAGCGCATCTTCACCTCACTAACAAAATACCTCTTAGGGAGGAGTTTCCCTGCTTTATCAAACATGACTGATCTATGATCTACCCCACAATTAACGCTTCAGACGAGACCCATCCTTCACTGTCTCCCGTCCCTGCTGTGACATGCACAAATACATCACTGCCTATGATGCAGAGGGCTCCTACAGTTAAACAGGTTGCATCACTTCTGCGTTACGTCATTTGGCTCTTATCTGCTTGTGTGTGCAACTGTTTTCCACAGAGGAGACGCTGGAGCCGTGCCAGTCCTTCTCCATGAGTAATATGAATGTCTGGTGTAACACCTGTGACACTAAACAACACCTACTGCGCTGCTGTGAGATTTCAGGTGTGTAGGCGCGTGATCCACTGTGATTATATCCTCACATTCTTAAAAACATCTAACAGTGACATCCCCCTTTGGCCTGTGCAGTGAACCCTGAAGTGCAGAACTACAGCACTGAGGTGTTTTTTTAATCATCCTCCAGCAATACTGACTCCAACTCAAATATGCTTGCCTCATGTGAGCCTGTATCCCAACACGTGTGAAGTTTCCAGACTCTCTTACTATTGTTCTGAGGCTCTCGTAAGCGTTTGGAGTCTGCAGTTGGAGTCAGAGCACTGAGGCACGTTGTTAAAATGTCCCGACACAGTGACGTGGGAGGTTACAGCTAAAGGTGTTAAACCGCTGAGCACTCACCACCACTCTGGAGACTGTAACATTGCACGTCAGCATGCCAGACAACGGCGGCTTTCCATATGCGTGCGCTGTGCAGCACTTCACACCTGTAAATGCAGCTATGGAGAGCTGATCAAAGTTCTGCATGGGTGTTTCTTGAATTTGCTTTTCACTGACCACTGGAAAAATGATGCATCTTTGTTTTGACTCCACATGAGAGAACAGGTACATCATTTGTTTCCAGGCCTACTTTCCTGCCCACAGAGCTCAATAGTCAAATTATACAGTAGGGTCAGATATTTTTTTCCTCTCTCCTCTGTCATGCCAAAGTCCCGAGCCCCCTCAGTCCTCCCCTTTTTCCCCCAATTGCATAATATTATGTAAGCCATTTTCAAACAAATACAGCCATTAAACTGTCCGTTCAAAGCTGAATAATGGAAATCCTACTGCACGCCAAGGATTCTGGGACTGCCTTTTCAAAGGGCTTTTAAAATAACTTTTCCATCTGATTGCGTTACCCATCTTGTTTTGCAATTTTTATTAAATCTTTATACTTCTTTATCTTTATACTTGTCACATCCATTCCACAACCAACAGCCTATAGATTTATTTTTGCTTCATTCTGAGTTTGTTCTTTACTCTCCATTGCTGAAATGCATGCTACCCTTTCCATCTTCATATACTTATTTCTCATTTTTAGTTGATTTTTGCTGTCTATAGAGTAGTTTTTCTTGATTCACAGTTCAAAATCATGCTTAAGGTTTTTTTTCAAGCCCCATCAGCTGTTTTAGGTCATCTCACTTTAGGTCAAACCTCCTTTAAACTAACTTTCTTTCTGATTGGCTGCCTATTGTAAACAGAAGGTTTGAACAGCAGGTGGGTGGGGCTGCCAGGCTCACAGTTAGAACAGCTGCTTCAAAATCAAGTGTATCCCGGAAATATGAAATTTTGGCTCACAGGGATCACACATATGCTGCACAGCAGCAAACCTACAACAGAATGGCTGAAAACGAGTGAATCAAGGTGTTGTAATAAACCAGTCAAAGCTCAGATGTCAGCCCAATGGACAGTGCTGTGGTGGGACTTTGAGAGAGCTGTGCATGAGCAAATATCCACAAACTTCAATAAACGTAAGCAAAGTTGCAAAGAAAAGAGGGCCAAAATTCCTGCACAACCATGTAAGAGGTATTGCGGCTGAAGGTGTTGCTGCAGTCGACTGAATCGTGGGGGTGTACTTAGCTTTCACACACTGCTTCTGCATTGTGGCTTAGCTTTTGTTAAACCAGTGATGTCATGGTGGAATATAACCACTGAACTTGATTCATCTGTACAGTTCACATAGATGAGAGTCATTGGAAATACTTCCTTTGCTGTTTAATATTATTTGCAACCCATGTAAGTTTATTTAAAGTAGCACTGAAATATGTATATAAAAACAGGCAAAATCTCTCTTTGGCACCCATGAATGAGCCTGAGATCTCTGCCTTTAATGTTTTCCTCAATGTAAAAATCACATGGCTTCAGTGACAAGGAAATAAAATAGTCACAGTAATGCTATCAGGCTGTGTGGAATAAAGGAGAAATTAAAGGGAAATGATTGTTTAGGGGCAACACATTAATAAACAACCCATAAATGTATCATCACAGACTTTACTAATACAAACCTTAAAAAAAAGTCTGAGTGACCTCACCTGTGGAAAACGTGTACTCCATGTGATCCTCTCTTCTCTCTGGGGCCAACCAAGGAGCTGGCGCTCACTTTTGACAGGATGCCTGAGCCATTATGTTACATAAGAGAAACGCACCTCAGTGGCAAAAACACTGTGGAGTGCTGGTGACTTTCCACAGACCGTATAACAGCAAATTGATCTTGTGGAACTAAATACAGATGTGCACTCGAAAACAGATTCTCTGTTATTGATGCATGTGAAATATTTTGGAAGACATTAAGAAAATTTATAAATGAAAAGTAGAGAACAGCCGAAATGCTAGCAATTCAGAAGCTTGGTGGTAAACCTGCGGCCTGTAGTCATTGCTGAGAGACTGTGTTTCAAATGACATAATGTGGAAATGACATAATACCCGTGAGCTGGGGTATGATCACAAACATGCATGCGTTTTGCACTTGTCTGAGAAGCATCCAACCAAACTGATTGTTAGCAAAACCCGACTGCATGCACAAGTTTGAACTGGCCAGTGTTCGTGTGAAAGTGTATGGATATACACACACTTTAGACATCAGTATGTAAAGCCTTTTTGGCTTTGAAAAACAAAATTATTATTCATTTCTACAACACTGACATTTCACTTGATCGCTAAAATGTAATTGAATGTTTCAAGCACTGGATTTTAACATAATTGTGTCCAGAGAACATGGTGTGTGCTTTCATAGCTTGTGTACTTGGCTAAGATGTGAAAGGATCTAAGTTTGAGACCAGGACGGTATACACGTTATTGTTTACTCAATGAAAACTTCTATTTTTAGAAGGAAGAAATATTTGCCATTGAAGCTGGACTTTTATTGTTAACCTGCACAAGAATATTAGTCAAATAAGAAAATTCAAGTTGCCAGAACTTTAGTTTAAACATAAATCTTAATAAAATCAGTAACCACAGTCAAAAGTTGGGAAAACTCACAAATGTATTGAATCACGTTGACGTGATAGTTTGAGTTTTCTGGGCTTTATTTTTTCTCTTTTTTCAATGTAACATAGATGCTAATGTTTTTAGCTTAGCCCTAGTTTAAAGCCAAAGTTAAGCTAAATAATAAAAAATAAGCTAACAAAGCCAATGCTAACCAGTTTTAATGTGTCCTGTAAGGTACTTGGCTCAAAAAAACTTAATTTGTCATCATGTTTGACTGATTCTACCCTTAGCTAACACGGCAGAAACTTACAATTATGTAGGAATACTTTTAGGCAGGTAACCAGTCCCAAGTACTGCAGATTATGCAGTGGTGGTTTGACTATCACTATCCCCCAATTACGGACAATTTATGGTTATGTCACAAAAGCAAATCAACTTCCCCGTTTTTGAATGTTGCTATCATTTATTTATTAAAATCTTGGCCGCACCTCCTTGCTACATCACACTGTATAAAGTAAGCTTAAAAGCATGTTAGTCTATAGTTAGCTGTTAGTAATCTAGGTCACCATTTGATGATCGTATCATCAAGCTATTTTTTGTCAGCAGATAGCTAAAGGAAAACCGCATGCAAGAAAACCATACAAGTTTAACATCAAACCTCCTCAAATCAATCTGATAGAAAACATGCACTGCAGAAACCACTGTATTTCTAAAGAGCCACATTCATTTAAAAAAAGCCAACAGGTTATTGTGCAATGACACACTTTGCATTGCATCCATGTCCTTCAGAAACCAGAGCAATGGCTTCTGCACATTTACAGTAAATAAACTTGTTAGACTTTAGCGATGTAGTTACTGTTTCTTCTCAGAGAGCCAGCTCTCAGATGAAGACACATGGAACACACTGTAGAAGCATATACATGGCTTAAAACCAGAAAGCAAATGCTTACACAGTTGTGCATTAACAAGGTCACTCGAACGTATTTTTTTTTCAACCGTTTTGTTGTTGACTTACACGTGGGCTTCGTGTTAATGTCTTTTTGCATCATCCAACTTCTGCTGAGCTTCAGGTCATGGACATGTAATTTTAAATGCATTCATTGATCCCTCAATGACTGCATCCAGGCTTCAAAGGCAAGATTTTAGCTTCATGAGCAACACGTTTTCAGCCAATTTCTGTGGCCTCAATTCCAGATGCTTCTTTGGTTGGTTGTCCGGGGTTCAGGTAGCTTACCACATGTTTTTTTCCAAGCCTGCACAGTGCACGATTGCTCTCCTTTAGCCTGATAATTTATGAATGATTTGTGGCAGGTTATAAAATAGGAGGTTTGGATTAGTCTCCATTCCAGACTGCCTCCTGTGCCAGACGTCCTGCTCAGCTGTCGTGGGGGCAGATGAGCACCAATCCACCCTCAGGTCCTCTGAAGGACCAGCTTGCCTTATTTTGAGTCTGGCTGCTAAATGTTGGCATGCTAAACACTTCCTCTCAGCACAAATTTACCCACACACGCAGGCCATAAACTGGTTTTGTGGTTAGTCGCATAGCTTTTTAATAGATAAACTATCAGTTGCGAAGGAAGTAAACAGCACTGCCGTTGACGCGCGCTAGACACATAAAGAGATGCTGCCCAGTCAAAACAACCTGCAGAGACGGACCTACTGCTGAGACACACTGAAAGAATTCTTCACAGGAGGAAACAAGCAGCTAATTGTGTACTTTTCCACTGATTGTCACATTGTTTTTGCCCTTTCTGCACACATCACTCCACCACCAACACGTGGACCTCCACACCAACACTCCACACCCCCTGGCTTTTTCATTCCCTGACACTCTTCGTCCCCTCCCACTCCCTGACAGTTAACTGTATAAATACCCACTCAGAGCATTGCCGGGATTCAGACGCTGACCTGCGCTGACCATAGGCACTCAAGTGGAGACTAGCTTAAGAAAGTAAAAGGGTCTAGCTTTTTTAACAAGAGGAGGTAAACAACTGCATCTGTGCAAACCTTTCTAAACCACAAGACTCAGTCAGTGAGGCCTTTTAAAATGTGGCTCCAAGTATTCTTCTTCTGTTTGTCCTGCTTACTCCTGTCAATCCAAACCCAGGCCCAAGACCGAGCCTCACTCCACCGCTCCAATGACCCTTCTGGACGTTGTCATTACACCTTTACTGTGGCCAGTCCACAAGAGTCCAGCTGCCCTGGAAGCAAACCTGAGATTGATCAAGCCTTGTCCCGGCTCACCCTGCTCGAAGCTTCGGTCAGCCGTCTCCTAACAGGAGTAGACGGAGGCACCTCGAATGGGGTTGGAGCTAATAGTGAAAAAGGTCTCCAGGAAGCTTTCTCCCAGGTTACAGGGGAAAGAAACCAGCTGCAGCAGGATAAGGAGCGTCTGAACAGGCAGGTCCAGGAGCTGCAGAGGAGACTGACTGAGCTGAGCCAGGAGGCAGAGAGCCTCAGGCAGAGACCCTGCCAGCAGACGTTCACCTCAGGGGGGACTCAGCGTGAGAACAGGCCAGCCAGTGGTAAGTACCGGTCAGTGAGTAAAGGGAAATGATATAAATCAAAAATTAATTAGAAGATGTGTAATCCCAAAAGAGCAAATTCTTCTCTTTAACCACAAAAACAAACGCACAAACAAACAACACTGTGGCATTCAACAAAAGCTCTTTTGTGGAAAGAAATTGGAAATATATTTTACCCAAATGTTGCCTGCTCTAAGGTCTTTCTTCTTCAGGATGAATGTCTTCATGGTAGACTTGGGCTTTGAAAAGTCCACAGAGGCAGCAGGTCATGTTGGGGTTAACTGTCCCTGGTTAAGGGGAGAAGAGTTCACAGCACAGTCTCTTTTCTTTTAAGGCTTCATCACTCACGCTGGTGTTTACGCAAGTGTAATTATTTCAGGCTTTGAGTGTCAACCTGCCGCACTAAACTGAGACATTCCAACTGTGTTGCGACTGTGTATTGATAAGGTTATTTTCCACCAGGTTTTGCTCAGAATTTCTGCTTTATTCTGTCTCTCCCAGACCCTGGATATGACTTTGGGAATAGTGGATATCAGGAGATGAAAGCTGAGGTGACAGAGATCTCTGCATCCCACCTATTTCCCGAAGGAAATCACAATTTCACAGGTATGTTTTAATGATATTGATGGGTGACTCGACCTGTCGATTATAGTTTTGAAAATTAAAGTCTAAACTAAAGTAACTTGTTTTTTTTTTTCTCAGGCTGTGGAGAATTAGTGTCAGTAGGAGATCCTGTGTTGCACAGGAAAGCTGATAGTATCACAGGGAAGTATGGTGTGTGGATGCAGGATCCAGAGCCTCAAAGCCCTCAGTACACCAACAACACTGTGTGGCGTATTGATGCGGTGGGTAAAGATGTGCGTCATCTCTTTGCATATGAAGACATGAATGAGTTCTCCAGAGGCTTCCCCATGAAGGTCCTGGTTCTGCCAGAGCCTGTGGAGAGCACAGGAGCAACCCTGTACCGAGGCTCCTTTTACTATCAGCGCAGACGCAGCCGTACCCTGATTCGATATGACCTGGCTTCTGAGACTCTGGCATCCCGTGTGGACCTGCCTCACGCTGGGTTCCATGGCCAGCACCCTTACTCCTGGGGAGGCTACACTGACATTGACCTAGCAGCGGACGAACAGGGTCTGTGGGCCATCTACAGTACAAGCAAAGCAAGGGGAGCAATTGTGATTTCGCAGCTGGACCCCAAGAGCTTGGAGGTGAAGAAGACCTGGGAGACTAATATCAGGAAGAACACAGTGGCCAATGCCTTTATGGTGTGTGGGCGTTTGTATACAGTGGCAAGCTACAGTGCTCCCAGCACCACTATCAACTTTGTGTTTGATACAGCCACTGGTGTGGGACAAGCTGTGGCTGTGCCCTTCAAGAACAAGTACCATTACAACAGCATGGTGGACTATAACCACGCGCAGAGGAAGCTGTACGCTTGGGACAACTTCCACATGGTCACCTATGACATCAGACTGGGCAGAGCCAACAATGGCAGGCACTAAAGAGAACACCAAGCACTGTGGTTAGCAGGACTGTGCAGATACAACAAGTCACAGGGATGAAATAAATATGGTTAGTGTACCATGATAGTTTCAAAGCTTTGCTATCAACGTGTTTTCAATTATAAAATATTTTTGTGGCATTAGTATTGTAAATAAAGCATCTCGTGACAACAAAGAACTATTCATAAAGCTGCTTAACGTGGTCATGTGATGTTGTCACTGAAGGGTCATGAAATAGAATTGTAATCTGCAAATGTTATTTTTAATAAAAATATAAAATTATAGAAAAAAGTTTGTGTCCACTGGTTTGCATTTTGAAAATTTAGTCACAGCCAAGCACTCACCTCTGCAGTTCTTCCAACTGCCAATGAAGGCTGCCTCAAAAAGCATGTTAATCATCATAAACTGCAGTGTTACAATGTCAAGATTTAGAGCAGAACTGAGTATGTTTACAGCACGGTGCAAAAAAATTCCTCCTGTACAACAAAACATGTTCTAAAGACATGAGTGGTCATTTTCTCCACACCTACAGTTAAATT
Source organism: Apistogramma diplotaenia (assembly GCA_015052665.1). Classification (NCBI taxonomy): domain Eukaryota; kingdom Metazoa; phylum Chordata; class Actinopteri; order Cichliformes; family Cichlidae; genus Apistogramma; species Apistogramma diplotaenia. The sequence continues at coordinate 11,098 of VOQJ01030274.1, forward strand.
TAAGCTAAGCTTGCACCCTAATGTCCCACATTTACCCAAATATGGTTTATATATATATATATATATATATATATATATATATATATATATATATATATATAAACATAAAGAGAACA
>VOQJ01030275.1:0-10503 GCA_015052665.1 Apistogramma diplotaenia
AAAAACAAAACTACATATAAAACTACATTAAATACCCTCAGAAAGTCTACTAGATATTACAAATACAGCACTATGGACAGTCTGGAAGAGTCAGCTGAGTCAATCAATACCTATACCTTCCCAGGTGTCAGATACCCTGCTGGGATAATAAAATGGCCAAAGAAGGAGAAAGAAGTCATTGACATGTGTAGCATCCACAACTGCACCAGAAACAGAGCAAAAAATTTTCTGGAAAAAAATTGATTCCGTTTTCTGTCACCGTTTTCGTGCTTCAGTGGCTAAATGCTAACTTCCTGTTTAATGAGCGTAAACAACGTGGTTATCCACACCCTTAGGCTTCAATTGACACCTAGCTCCACCAATTGGGGTGCCAAAATTTGGTTTTTGTCACGTGCAACAGCCAACCAGTGCCACAAACGAGAAAACATGTCCACATCACTATCACGCATGTCGATTCAACCAATCAGCTAAAGGATGAAAAAACAATAACAGTAACACTTTAAAATTGGGTCTTTGATAAGCTAGTGGTGTAGACTCAACACTGGGCATCCTTAGGTTGGTTCCTTTTTAACATTTGAATGATTCATAGGATTAACACACAAAAAAAATGCAATTAAAAAAACACAAAAAACAGTCCTCTGAAAATAGTCAGGTACAAGGGCTGGATTGAAAGTGAGTGAAAAAGCAGAAAAACTTTGAAAGAAAGAAAGCCTGGAAAACTGTTCCTCAAAACCACTTTAAAAATGACAAGAAAGTCTGGCTACTTGGAAGCAAAATTGTACAAAATCAGGTGTAGCTAAAGACCTTTAGCACAGTACTGCACCTAAATCAAGTTTACTGAGTCAGAGTATAGCTGCAAGGCAAGTATGGAGCTTAGGGTGACAAGAAGGTGATAGTGAGAGCTTAAAAAAAACATGCCCGAAAGGCATAATAAGGGCCCAAATATGATAGGACAGGTACACCACAAGTTTAAAAGAACAGTGAAGGTATTAGACAATCGTTTTGAAGAAGAAAAAATACACTGAAAAGACACATCACTGTGAAGAAGCCATACTGACAGAAAGAGACAGTAATTTGAGCCAAAGCTGCCTTTGGACAAAGCAATCAGTGAATGAAGTGGTAAAGTGCAGGAAAGGGACTTGGTTAAAAGGGTTATACAATATGGTTGGAAACCAGGGAGGACTCATTACATGCAACATGCCAAACACCACATGCATCCAACGAACAACCAATCACACTTAAAGAGATGTTATAACATTCAGTCTTGACACGAGCCTCTAAGTCCCATGTTCAGAATTAAAAGACGCAATCACATGCAATGTCACATCTTCTGCACCGTCCTAGCTTCTTTAATCTGTCCCCAGAGACTTCACCTCATACAAAAAGCCTCCTCTAAAGCACACTACATATAGCACAAAATATCGCACAAACACAGGCTACGTGTATGAACTAACTGACTAGATAAAAGAAAGAGAATATTAACAGAATGCAAGGCATTATAGCAAGATGCATGCTTTTGACTAAGCTAATTTAATTCATTTAGCACTGTGCCCAAAGCAATTATGTACAAAGATATCACATTTTACATAATATGAACAAATTAAATTTTAGCAATGAGATGATGGCAGATTTCAGAAGAATGAAAAATACCAAGCCACTAGACAAAATTGCCAAATTGCCCAATAGGTTTCTTTCTAATAGGTACTAGCAGCTGCATAAAGGTTAATTCAAATCAGTTGCCTTATTTATTGTAAGCGGCAGGTAAACCAGCTGTCACAAAAAACAAGCCATCCCAGTGAAAACCTATATAAACCAACAGTAAAAGAGTAAAGGTTAAAAAAGAAGTTCCTATGCTTCTATTGCAATATAATCCAGCACAAATATTGGATCTCTCAAGTGATGCAATTGGTATTTGACCTTCAACGATGTGGACAAAGAAGCCGATGAAGTCCCAAGAGAGCCAATTTCAAAAACTGCCCTTTGAAATGTACTGTATCGGAAATGTATTTAGATTGAACTTCCTCCCTTTCGATTGCGTCATTTGCATTTCTAGACAGATACACTGTTAATGAAAATCGGGATACCAATTTGGCATAGCTGAAGAGTGAAAACAAAAATCAGTACAGTGTTTTAAAATGGCCTAATGCTACTGTTATCAAGTGTCATCAAATCGTTGTGTGGATACAGCTCGGTGTAAGTGTGTGTGTGTATGTTTGTGAGTTTGTGTGTTTGTACTTACATGTGTATTAATGGAGATTTCTTAACTTAGTGAGAGATTATTCTTTAATTGCGAGTACAAGCCCCTGAGAACTGCAGCTGAATACCAAATAGGTTTTTATAATGTTTGAAGTATTACAATACAGAGCCCCACAAGCTAATTGAGTCCCAGTGGAATGGTTTTCCCAACTATAATTCACCTTTTGTTCTCACAAATGCTTCATCAGTTCCCCAGACCAAGTTAGGCTATCCAACAAAGCGTGATGGATAGATTATGTCAGAGACTAAAAAATATATATTGTGGCTTCAAAAAGTTGAATAAATGATACATTTTCTTACAGATAATTGACATATTTTTAAACATAATACAGCCTAGAGAAACAATCAAATAATTACATATGTTTTCTATTCCGTCTAAAGTGTGTAAGGTGAAGCAATAATTACTCTTCCAGGTCTTATGCGAAAGGAGATAAGAGAGTTGCAGGACTGAATGGTGCATTTTATTGGGTTTGTCTGCAAATAAAATAGAATAAAACACTTTATACTTAAAACAAGGTCATGCAACTTTTGTAATTTTGCTAGAAAATGGCATTTGTTAGGTTACCAGTTAGTCTAGAGTACATATCCAAAGGTTTCTAGAATATCAATGAACCCATATGTGTTTAAAATAAATCCCCAGTGACCTCTTAGATGATAACTTTTGAATAAACATAACTCAAAGCACTTCAAATTGTAAATTAGTGATTACAATCTGCCACCAAACATTGTGGATGTCCAATAAAATGTAACAAAGAAACAAATAGCTGAGATGGATGAGGTCAAACAAACCTCAGCCAAACACATTACTTTAGACAGGTAATGATATTCTACGAGATGAGGTGACAGAAATGGTTTATCTGTGCCTTCCTACACATGCACAAATGTGTCACCACGTCTGTGCCTCCTATTATTGCAAGTCCAAATGAAATGCACGCTGACTGAATCCTGCCCAGTGCTTTGAGTGCTTTTAACCACTTTTGTTGTTGTAGCCACACTCACAGAAGTGCTGGGTGACAAACTGTAAAACACACTGAACTCTCCATAGCATTTACACTGTACACATGTTCCATTTCATTAATGATAAATGAGCCTTGCCTTTGGGCAATTAATGGCTTTTTTAATGTTTGCTTGATTTCAAGGGAGTTTCTTTTTTTCTTCTGTGTTTGGTTGACTTATACAGATTGCATGGATTACTGCCTGAGGTGTCTGCTTTCAAATGAATGCAACTCTGATATCAATCATCAGTTCAGCGCAAGACCTGATTTCCATAAAGAGGCACCCTGTCCCAAGGCTACATCATTTGATGAGGAGAAGGGAAGGTAATACTTTATCAGAATTTTGCAGCATTATGCACCAAGTAGATAGAGCTATTACACATTTTTGTCCTCCAAGCTCAGGTTCTCTACCAGAGTCCAGGGGGCTTTAGGGTCCTGTGCAGTATCTTAGCTGTTCCCAGTATTGCAATCTTCTGGACAGAGATCTCAGATGTTGTTCCAGTAATCTGCTGGAGCCACTCTTCCAGTTTGGGGGTCACTGCCCTGAGTGTTCGATTACAGCGGGAACCACTGTTACCTTCATCTACCACATCCTTTCCAGCTCTTCTCTGAGCCCTTGGTACCTGTCGAACTGCTCGTGTTCTTTCTTCCTGATGTTGCTGTCACTCGGTATTGTAACGTCTATCGCTGCGACCTTCTTCCTTTGTTTGTCCACCACTACTATGACAGGTTGTTTAGCCATTACAAGTTTATATATTTGTATGTATATGCATACACTAAAAGGCTTTCTGCTATGTGTCTCGTTCAGATATTCATATAGCACTTTTTTCAGTTCAGTTCAGTATTTTGCTCAAGGATACTTCAACAGGCAGACTGCTGGAGCCAGGAATCGAACCATTGGCTTTCCAATAAGCAGACAACCTGTTTTACTTCCTCAGTCTTTACTTGTGCAATAATGTTTGCTATGTAATAGCCACTAGTATTGTCTCAGGCCACACAACCAAAATCCCAGCCTCTCCACTTGTGGATCCAATACAGATATTCATTTCATTTGTCAAGGAACAGCCTGTCGTCCTCCTCGTGACACTGGTGCTTTGCCTTCAACAACATTTCAAGGGTTATCTTTATTATTTTTTTTAATCAAATCTTGATCCAATTAAACCACACACATGCTGCGTTTCCAAAGCAAGGCTTCCTAATCACGTTACACATTATTACATATCACATTTATTATTATAAGTCTAAGTATTATTAGTAGCATTTATGTTTTTGTATTGTAGCTGTTGTCATCTGAATATTATTATTGGAGCTGATTATTTTCTACTGTCTTGTATGTGCTGATATTTAGTTTTTGCAGATAATAACTTACAGATGGTGAGCTGCAGCCACTGAGGACCGCTCCCCTACATGGGCCTTCGCTAAAGTATACTGCCTTGATTGTGCATCTAAATTAAGATCAAGCATGCTTCACCATCATTTTCACACGGGTACGTTAAATTTTTGTGGTCTACAGAGATTTCAGGCATTAGATATATAGTTTTATGTAGTTTTATTTTTTTCTTAGATTTGACTGAATATTTTAAATAATAACCTTGTCATATCTGTCAGAATTGCCCATGAAAATTCAAAAACCAACAATATATTGATTCTATTAACAACTGTATCCAAGATAGTTTGCACTCTTTAGTGCTACAGGTGCAAAGCCTGACTACAAAACCAAATGTGTATTGATCTGCAGCTGAATGCATTAATGAATGAACTACAACATTTTGTCCTTTTTTATGGAATCTGTTGGCACTTAATAAAAGACTGACTATTGGCAGCATCAATGTTAATGCTGTAGCAGGTAACACTAGGAATAAAAATCTATTATAACCTTTCAGGATATTGCAGTTCACTTGGTCTGAGAAAGAACAAGCCCTCAGGCTAGAAAGTCTAGTCTGTGACAGGAGACTTCAGTCAATCACAGGTCTTTTCAGACTGAATGAGCTGAGTTGGGTTGGGTCCATAATTTGCTGCAGAAAGACACAGTAGACTTAAGCTTTAATTCCAGATGCTTGACAAAAAATGTCCCATTAACTCTTCGCGTGTTAGAGCAAATTTTATACAGGCTTGTTGGACTAATCACAGCCAATCAGGGTAAGCTTGCAGGACAATGCTGGATCGTATTGTTTAGACTGACTGGGAGAAAGAGTTCTGCAACCACTTCATTATGTCCCTTTATCTCACGAGTCATCATCTGCACACATGATTTCTTTGAACTAAAATCAGCACAAGGTTGAATGTGACACTTTTGATAAACCACATAACAAGAATTCAAGTAGCAGCTGTGGGGGTGCTGTACTTTTTGGAAATAATGCTTTGAGCTAAATTCTACCATCAGCATGGCAACATTCTCACAGTGAGTCTCTGTACACCACCACAGTGGATGTGAAATCAGACAGTCGAGATACGATTGACGTGCAGACTTTGAGCTTTAATTCAAGGAGCTTTACAAAAATTTTTGCTTCAGTTGTTCAGAAATTGGAGCAATTTTTATATAAAAGGGAGGTACAAGACAATCTTTTTGAAGAAGAAGAAAAATACACTGAAAAAAATCATTGTGGAGCAAACATATTGACAGAAAGAGACAATAATTTGAGCCAAAGCTGTCTTTGGACAAAGCAATCAGTGAATGAAGTGGTAAAGTGCAGGAAAGGGACTTGTTTAAAGGGTTATGCAATATGGCTGGAAACCAAAAAGGACTCATTACATGCAACATGCTACGTGCCATAATTGAGAAAAACCTCAACGGGTGAATTACTAGGTTAGGGTTAGGAAAGTAAACACAATAGAGGAGATAAAAACGCCGCATGCATCCGAAGAGCAGCCAATCAGTCTATACTGTAGCACACACAGGGAATGATACAGCATTCAACCTCAACATGCACCTCGAAGCCCCGTGTTCAGAATTAAGAGACGCAATCAGACACAATGTCACACCTTTGCTTCTGCACCATGCCAGCTTCTTTAATCTGTCCCCAGAGGCTTCACCTCATACAGACAGGGCCACTCCATCTCAGTGTCCTCTAAAGCAGCTAACACATAAAGCCCAAACATAGGCTACACTTAAAAAAGGGGATGAGGATTTTCAGAAGAATAAAATGTACAGTACTGAGCCAATAGATGCCTAAAAATACATAGCAACGGTTCCAGTGAAAACATATACCAACTGACAGCAAAAGAGTAAAGGGTCAAAAAAGAGTTACTGTGCTTCTACTGAAACATAATTTTGCAGTATTGTATCTCTCAAGCTGGTAAAGTCCTATCCAAGAGAGCATTATTATTACAAGCCCCTATTTCAGAGGTTCAAAGGTAACTGGACAGTTGACTGACAAGCAGCCTCATGGCTAGTTTCAGTTTCATGATAAATAAAGCACACATAATATTTGAAGTTTCTTCAAAGTGCTGAATTATCATTGTATAGCTTTTCACTGCAGTTTTTAAATACGAGACCCAAATTGATGTCAGTGGAACTGAAGGAGGTCATCATTAGACAACAACAGCAACTACAAAATAAGCAAATCAGAAAGATGGAAAAAACTTGTGGTGTGGTCGAGTCAATGGTTTGTTAAAACGAATGAAAGCCTGCACTGGCCAGCTGAGCAAAACCGAAAAGCCTGAAAGACCACAGAAGGCAGCTAAAGTGAATGCTGAGAGAATTGTTTTTCTGGTTAAGTAAAGGAACGTCACAACATCCAGTCAAGTCAAGATTTTCAGGAGTATCATTGTCAGAGTCTACAGTAAAAAGACACTTTTAAAACAAAGTTAAAACTTGAGAAAAAAGGCCAAATTAGAGGCTGTACAGTTCTGTAAAACAAAATAAATAAAATAAAATGTTTGGGCAGATGAAATCAAAATTAACTTGTAGCAGAATAAAGAAAGACAAACGTATGGAGAGGTACAGAAATAGCTTGTAATCCAAAGCATTGCACAATATCTGCCTTAAAAGAAGGAAGCAAAGTTTGGCATGAAAGGTTGCAAGTGGAACCAGTGGGCTACTCTGCACTTCACTGTGCAAATAGATAATGATCCAAAGCATACTGCAAAAGCAAATGAAGTGTTTCTCAGTGGAAAGAAATGGCAGTCATGGGAGTCACTTCATTGGCCAACACAGCGTGCTTACTGATGACAAAACTGAAGGCAGAGAAACACACAGATAAGCCCCAACTGAAACCTGCTGCAGTTAAGCCCCGGCAGACCACCTCAAAGGAGGACACACAGCATTTGGTGAAGTTCATGACCACAAAGTTGACCACAAAGTTAACCACAAAGAATCCTTTCCCTGGAAAGGATGGATGGATGGAGGGATGGACGGACGGACGGATGGATGGATGGATGGAAAACCCCTTGATTTAAAGCTGAAAATCTGCATTTCAATCACATTTTGACTGTTTGATTTAAAATCCGCTGTTGTTCACAGAAGCCAAACTACAAAAACTGTACTTTTGTGGGCCTAACTGTATGGGTTGCCAAAAGAATGAGTATAAGCCATATGGCCACATTCATTTGTTCATAGGGCTTAAAACAGCCAGGGGGAGGAAAGAGCTGTGAGAGGAGTGCTCACACACATTAATACAAGTTGTATTTTCTCATCGATCTCAATGAACTTCTAAAAAAAAGAAACACCAGCTTTGGTCATGAAGGAAAAAATATACCTAATTAGGAAAGAGCAATTATTTGCATAGAAGGGTTTTTTTTTTCCACTTAGGCCAAAAGGAAAAATTGTGAGCATGGATGATTCAGTCAGCACTTTAGGGGCACAGAAAGACAAAACAATCAATCCATATTTATTCCAAAAAGATATGAATGCTAAAAACCCTACATCTCTTTTAAATGGTTTCTTTAAATGTCTAAAATGAACTTGGACAAATGGCTTCAAGCTGCAGGTCAGCTATCATGCTGGAAGATGGTGTCGTGGGTCAATACAAGGGATTGTCTCAGTCTTAACTCACCAAATACTTTGTGGAGGTGAAATGTCTGGAGGTCACCTTTCAGCAGCGTGCCTTGTGGTGTCCATGCCGTGTACTCGCGGTGCACAATTATCCTCCTGCAGCCAAACCATGGCGTCTAGAAGGCAGAGAAGGAGCAAGGGTCAGAAAGATTAAAGGAGGAAAGAGGATAATGTAATAAAGACACGTGTGTCCAAATTTGGAAGTGAAAAACATATGGCACATGCAGTTTTGTAACATTTCAATGGAAGCTGAAGCATTAACAGGTGGACAGTTTTACACTAAATTTACTTCAGTCAAAAATCACCAGCCTTTCGTACCAGAAATGAAAGTTTTCAGCTTTAAAAATTAAGCCAAATGACTTTATACTAAACCAAAGTAACTAACTACAGTCTGTTTTTCATATATATCACAGCCAAATATCATATTACCCTTTAAAATACCTTGACATCTGTTACAATGCTAAAATATTTCTTTAAGCTTTATTTTTGCAATATGTTGTAATCAAGGATCTACTCGTATTATGTGGCTACCATTCCCCACTGGATAATATCTGTCAAAGGGAAGAATGGCATGTCTTCATGGCTAGGGAAGTGTTCATGCCTTATATAGTCTTGGTCTAGTAGAGTTACTTGCTGTACATAACTGGATGTAGCCAGGGGCTACGGAAGCAGACCTTCTGAGAGCTCATTAAAACAGTCTTCAAGTCTTAAGAGACAAATATGAATGTACTACAAAAGAATGAGCTTGCCATTAAAAATAATCAGAAGTAATGGAGCAGTTCCAAGGCTGAATGGCTCGGATGGGTAAATGAAAAAGGGTTACATGGAGGAAGAAGGCCGAGGCACAGGCTTGACACTAATATTCCAACAATCCACAAACACCTCCAGCATTGGGAAACAAATGAGTGCACTTCTCTCATTTCCGTGTTACATACAAATTACACCTCAAAAGGTCAATCGAGGAAATATTTCTTTTCTAATGGGAAGTTGCGTGACATTTGTGAGCGAGGACAACTCTCCACAGTGACGTCTTTTTTTAGCAACACTGACATTTTCGGTGGCTGCGTGAAGGCTGAAATGAAAACAGGCAAAATTTAAATAAAGACGAACAACTGTTTTGTAGCATTTAAAATGAGACATTCTAACAAGATGGAGTATTTCCTCCTAATACCAATGACCCTGCTTGGCCTATCTGCTTCACAGTTTAGCAGAGTCTGCAGGGGCGTTCTCAAGTGAGACTGAACAAGACAATTACCATTTTCAAGTTTCCGCTTCAAATCTGTAACGAGACTTGATCTGAGTCTCAGTTTATAAGACATACTGTATGAACGAGGGGGCTTTTCCCACAATAATGTGAAATGGTAATTATCCAGATAGAAAATGTGGCTGTACAATAGCTCATTAGCACTCTGTCACAGAGATGTTTCATACAGTACATATGAAGGGCACTGCTTTAAAGTAACAGATAAAAGGTCAAGTAATTATATAAGTTTTAGTTCACAGTCTGAATTGAAATTGTTCTGAAGGAGAAAACTGTGAATCGCTCATGTTCGAAATGCAACTGCGGGCCTTATGAAAGGAAACTCCTGTTTAATTAGCAGACCTTTGTTGAATTGAAGAATAAGCATTCATACAGCAGGCACAGGCACAAATCACCAAATAGAATAAAAAAATAAAGAAAAGACCATATCTTTCCTGATCTCTGCTATTGTTTTGTTGTTTTGCACCAGCTGCCTAAAACAAACAAACAAACAAACAAGCAAAATAAAACAAAACTATAACCTGCTTAGCATTACTGCGTCATTCAAACATAAGAAATTTATGAGCTTTTAAAAGACAAAGTTGATGTGCAATGCATAATGCAAGAAAACATCTGCAGCGCTTAGCAATCAAAAGCAATCAGTGTGTGTATAGGAACTCGTCACATGTTGCAAAAAACTTCCAAAAACTGAGGTGAGGAAACATTAAGTTAGACTTGTCAATTCAATTGTTATCTACATGCATCAAAATCACTAGTATATGCCCAGACTATAGTACTGTTTCTAATTTTAGCCAGCTGATCTGTGTTTGCGAGACAGCATCATGACATCATAATGCATCATGAACGTTTTGTAGATATAAATGAGATGTTATTGTTGTGAAAAAAGTGATACAGTGTTTTTCTAAGCTGCGTAAATGTAGGTGGTTGCTAGGCAACATAATAACCTAAACATCTGCTATAGATAAGAACCTTCAGGGACTAAGATGTACCTGTGCACC
>VOQJ01030278.1:0-11913 GCA_015052665.1 Apistogramma diplotaenia
GGCTGAAATGGCTGATGGATCTAAACAGAAGTGAGCATAAATAAGAAGGATGGTGCCCAAGGATGCATTTGTAGATAAAAAAACAGCCAATGAAACAGTCTACGATCAGTCAGAGACGGGCTTTTTGCATTTGCATACAGGGTACAGTGATGAGTTTTATAGCTACAATTAGTCATGAAACGCAGGGCGCAATGATATACAGCATCCAATTTTTTCAATTGCTGGGCTGAAGCATTCATAAATATCAAATCTCCATAATCCAACAGAGGTAGAATGGTTGCGATAATCTGGTGCCTTCTGACTTGTTGTGAGAAACAATTTTTATTTCTAAAAAAGAATCCCATTTTAAGTTTTAACTTGGTAGCCGATTTATCAATGTGAATTTTGAAAGACAGATTCTCATCAATCAAAATACCTAAATATTTGTAGTATCTGACAACCTCAGTTTCGGCCCCTTGAGCAGTTGACAAACTGGGGAGTATAGGCGGAAGCTGCTTACCATTTGAAAATATCATAGCCTTGGATTTCTCTGCGTTAAGGACTAACTTTAGCCCAGCCAGACGAGACTGAACGATGTCAAAAGCAGATTGCAGAAGTTTAAAAGCTTGTAAGACTGGTGAGGATGAGCAATAAATAACAGTATCATCAGCATAAAGACCAAAGTGGAGATAAATCCTGCACAGCACCATGCTTAGTGAAAACCAAACACAGCTTATCAGCACAAACACCTCAAACCAGCTGTCAGCACGGTGGTGGAGGGCTAATGATTTGAGCTTATTTTGCAGCCACAGGGCCTGGGAACCTTCAGTCTACAGTTAAATGTGAGGCAGCTAAAGCTTTCAGCAGGACAATGACCCCAAGCACAGCAGCAGACGCACAACAGACTGGCTGGAAAAGAAAAGAATCAAGGTGCTGCAGTGGTCCAGTGAAGTTCAGACCAAAAGCTGACTGAAATGCTGTGGCGGGACCTTCACAGAGATGTGCATAAATTAATGCATGCAAATCTCAAGTGGGTCACAGTGGGTCAACCTTCCTCTGCAACAGCGTGGGACACTGAAGAAGTCAAACAGAAAACCATTACTGCAAATGTATTTTTGTTAAATAGTTGGACATTTGCAAATTTAATGAGATTATTGTAATTAAAACCCTTCGACAGACTGGCAGCTCACCCTAGTTACACTCCACATCTGGCCCATGACAGCTGGAACCAAGTAGAGGAAACTCCTGTTTCTGTGGCATGAAGTGTTTGAGGCTTGGACGTCATTGATGAAGCCTTTCTCAAATGGCAGTGGACAGTTTTGCTTTGCAGGATGGAGGGTGCTGGAGCTGGCTTTCTCTATGTAAATCTCATTTCATTCGGGCTATTTTTCACAGTTTGTCACAGACACTGAGTCCTGCATTTACCCATTTGCTTTTTTTTATTACAATTTCTACTGAAGGCATGGTGCTTTGAGCTTTTTGACAGTTTCTGTCTTCTTGTATGTTTTCCTGTCATAACTTTCCCATTTTCCTTGGACTAGCTCTAAATTGTTATTAGACACAGCTGACCGAACAACTGACATCTTTTGCTGCACCCTGTGTTGCATTTTCTTTCTGCAGGAGTTGTATAATTCTCCCCGTTGTTCCACCTGAGAGATCTCTGGCTGGGGAAACGCTTCATGTCAGTCAGCTCATGGAGGTCTGCAAACACCCTCTGCAGACTATTGCTGCATATTTAAGTTTGTGCATGTATTTGTTTTCAAAATTGAGTGACTACATATTTTTTATACTTTATGTGGAAAAAAAATACACCATTATATTTTTCTTGGGATAATTATTCTAAATTAAATTGTTGGAAACTGATGAACGTCACTGATATTTTCTGTCAACACATTACGGCTCTGCAGGCAAATCCAAATCAGTTTAGTCATTAAAACTGATTATCTTTCTACCTGGATATTGATAATCTGATAACTGCATCTGATTTGGTAAACATCCTGTCTGCTAGTGAGACAACAGAGACACATTTTTGAAAAAGCTGGAGGACATAACTGTATTTGAACCTTTTTCTTTTTTGCAGTTGTGCTGATATTTAGTTACAGCACAATATCAGTTCAGTGTAGTAAAAATCCATTTCATGCATAGTCCTTTAGCAGTGTGATGCAGCAGGCCCGACCTGCTGGTGTTTGTAATGCGTCCTTGTTCATCACCAGAGAAACAGCGTGTACTCCTTCTTCTCCTCTTTGAAGCACTTTACCTCGAGAACAGAAAAAAAACGTCATTCTTCTTTTATTTGGTTCAGTCTGATTTATGACCCTGATCTCTGAGCTTTGTCTTTCCCCTGTTTCCATGGTGCCGGAATTTGGGAACTGTAACGTGAAGTGTCCGTAATCAACAAGGAAGTGGAGATATTGAAAAATGATTAATGTGACAAAACCAAGAAAGTACTCAGGCCTCATAAAGGGATAAACAGCAGATTGGCTGTTTTTCTTTTCTTGTTTTGCAGTTTGCATTTTTCCTCGCCTGAATTAAATTAAACCAAAGAGACTAAAATCCCTTCTTACTGAGGCTGCAGCTGCTGGCCGGGCGTGACAATAAGCTTTCAGTCGGTCTGTCTGATGAACTCTTGGGTGAGCTCGGGGCGCGTCTGTGCCTCTCTCGCCATCGATGAACACGATGATTTCTGAGATGACTTTCTGAAAAATGAGACAATATGACACTACACACCAGTACAGACTATTCAGTTACTGAAGAGTAAACAGTCCATTCTGACCACATTTAGTACTGTCCCCTAAGTGGTAGTGGGTTATAAAGCCACCTGAAACATACCAAACATTGAGAAAAATCTGATGATTTGAACACAGCAAAACTTAACGAATAAGAGCAGCTGTCGCAGACTGTGGACATGTCACATTCACGTTATAGAAATTCACCATTTGCAAGAAACAGCTGCGCTGGAGTTCCTCTGCAGCTCTCCTGGTAGTGCAAGCAGGCCGTGTGCGTCAAACAACTGAGATGACAGAAGTGCGCCACAATGATTTTATTGCATCTGTGACACAGAAAAATTAAATGAACATACTAACCTAATTTGTATTAACTTCAGTCTCACTCTTTAATCACAGTGTAACAAAACTACAGAACAAACACACAAACAAAACCATGAAAGTAGTAACAGGTTGTGGAGTCCCCAAATCCACAGTTGGTCCAGTCTCCAGTTTTTTGCACACATGTATACTCCTACTTATTATTGGCTGCAGGTACAAAATACACTGTACAAATAAGCATCTTATCTTATCTTATCTTATCTTATGGCAATTCCAACATGCCAATTTTGAGCAAGTAATGACCATGTTGGGCCAAAAAGTTAAAGCTAATGTCATTATTATTATTCAGCTTTTGGTGAAGATCTGTATCATAAACTGTAGCTGAAAAGTGAAGTTAATGCAAACAACACAATAATGGTCTGATCCATTGGTTTGCAGTCTGTAACTTCACTTAAACAGTTCAATGTGACCATCTTTCCACCAATGAGTATCGGCCATGCTAGCGCTTCTTTAGCAACGAGACTCGTGTTTTGTTTCTTTTTCATTCATAAATGACAGCGACCGTGTGGGTGAGTGTCGCAGCTTTTTCCCCTTCAGGATTTGGTCAGCCTGACCTCCACATCACCTTCCAGTCGACTCTCCCACCCAACTTAAAAACGACAGTAAAACCAGTGTTACCTTTTCTCATGTTCTTGAAAACAAAGGTCTCTGATGTTTCTTTTCTTTGCTCTCTGAACAAAATAAACTTGAAAATGTCAAATATCAAGTTTAATGATTATTCTTTTTTTTTATTTCCCTCTGCAGAACAGATGGGTGGGAGCTGAGATCACAGAAGGACAAAACAACATGGGTGACGCGTCGCTTTCCAGCCTGGAGATGACGGCTGAGATGTGGGAGAACGGCAGCCTTGCAAGCCCCTCGCCAGGTCTCCCTCTGCTTCTGCTCATGTTCAATGACAGCGATCTGAATGAGACACTGTTCAACTCCACCAACTCCACCGCCCCTGATGCCCCCTCAGGTCCCAGCGTGGCGGGGGTCCTCATCCCACTCATTTACATAATCGTTTGTATAATCGGCCTGGGCGGCAACACTTTGGTGATTCACATTGTTCTGCACTACTCAAAGATCGAGTCAGTGACAAATATCTATATTCTCAACCTGGCCATTGCTGATGAGCTCTTCATGCTCGGCCTGCCCTTCCTGGCGGTGCAGAACACCCTGCAGTCATGGCCCTTTGGCTCCTTCATGTGCCGGCTGGTCATGACTGTGGACTCCATCAACCAGTTCACCAGCATCTTCTGCCTGACTGTAATGAGCATTGACCGCTACCTCGCTGTGGTCCACCCTATTAGGTCTTCTAAGTGGCGGCGCCCGCAGGTGGCCAAAATGGTGAATGGCACCGTTTGGGCGCTGTCATTCCTCGTTGTCCTGCCAGTGGTAATCTTTGCTAACATCCAGAAAACAGGAGGCACCTGCAACATTGCGTGGCCCCAGCCGGCTAACATCTGGAGGGCTGCTTTCATCATTTATACCTCCACCGTTGGATTCTTCTGCCCGCTTCTCATCATTTGCCTCTGCTACCTGCTCATCGTCTTCAAGATCCGCAGCTCGGGGAAGAAAGTTCACGCCACCTCGACCAAGCGCAGGAAGTCAGAGCGGAAAGTGACGCGCATGGTTGTCATTGTTGTTGCAGTGTTTGTCTTCTGCTGGTTGCCCTTCTATGCCCTGAACATCATCAACCTGCTGGTAGCCCTGCCACCAGAATACCATGGCCTTTACTATTTTGTCGTGGTGCTCGGTTATGCAAATAGCTGTGCCAACCCCATTGTCTACGGCTTCCTGTCAGACAACTTCAAGAGAGGTTTCCGGAAAGCCCTCTGCCGCTCCACAAGGAAGGTGGAAAACCACGAGCCCATGGAGCACCCGCAGCAGCAGGATGAGGGCAGGAGGGCGCTCATGCCCAGAGAGAGCCTAAGACGAGCAATCAGGGACGAAGAGGATGATGACGAGGAGGCGGTCTCAGAAATGACGGAGATCTACAGAATCACCCAGAATGGAAACAGTAGCTACCAGCTGCAGAACCTGCAGCCGTTATTCTTGGAGAAAGGAGCGACGCCTGGAGCCACGGAGCTGCCGTCCCCTGACACGAGGGACAGCGCCGGGGACATGAAGGGGAAAGATGCCGCCAACGGGACCGCACTGACTGTCCCGCTGCTTCTCAATGGAGCCAAGAATGGGAGCATTAAAACACTACCAGAGGAAAACTCGGAACCGAGCGCCTCATTGGAGATAAGTTATCTATAGTGTAAAATATGGACATGGATGTAAAATATAGTTTATGGGACTGCTGTTGACTGAGTATTACAACACAGAGTGGCCTGCCTGTAAGCTTAAAAAACAAAAACAGCCCATTAATGAACACTCAGAAAACTCAGATGGGCCTCAACAGCTTTTAATCAGTGTACACATACTAAAGAGCATGTTTATAATGTAAATTCTGTTTATACTGTATGCATGTCTATATGTACAAATCTGTGCCTTTAATTCGTTCAGTCACTTCTTTTTCTGCTCTTTTGAGCTTTTATATTCCATATAATGTGAAAATCATTTGCTCAGGCTCGGCTGTAAGCTTTAGTCACCGTCTACATTGAGGACATGGGTGTCATTATGAAATCAAATGCTCCATCTCCTAGAAATCCTATTTTAGGCTGCCAGTTTTGTTTTTCTGCCATGATCACGTTCTTTTAAAGAGAACCAAACAGGTAGAGAGGTGGTTGGTGTGGATGAACAGTCGCATCGCTAACTTGGCTCTGATTAGATTAGGACAACAAAAGCACAAGTTTTAGTCCTTGTTTAATCTGGAAAAGTCAACATGTAATGTATATTTTTACCATGATGCTTTGCTTCAAGAGAACCACCTGCTACCACCTGTTAAACATAGTCAGTATCTCATTAACAGTGTCATAGCCTCATCTTAAAACACATTAAACGGCTCTGGGTTTTCTATGGTCGTTTCTCATCCATCTCCACTAGAGCAGCTTTGCATGTTTCACTGTTAAACTAATCCTTAAAAGTAATATATTACACATGTTACTTAATTGCTTAAGTAATTCATTACACTACTCATTACATTACTTGCATAGCATGACCTGAAATGCACTGTGACATAAGTACCAGTTAACATTATAAACTTTAGCCTACACTCCCACACACTGGCACAAATCCCCGGCCTAATGAGGACATACACATGATCTTTACATATGAACACAAAACCATTGAAAGAGACTTGAGAATGATTGCCTCGGTGATTCTGCTGCAGAAACGTGCAGGTAGAAATGAAAGCCACAGGCTTCTCGTCACTGCTTCTGGTGCATGTTGAAGCTCACACTCTGGCTGCAGGGCGTGACTCTGCATACACTCAGCTTTTTTCCTGGTTTCTTCGCTAGTTCTGTTGTTTCTGTCTTCTCAAAACCCGTAGACCACGCTACCATTTTCCTCCTCCCTGCATATGAACTGAAATCAGCTGATTGTAGCTCAAGTGTTCTGGAAAAAAACGTTTGATGTTTTTTTTTTCATTTTGCCTGTTGTGCAAATAACTGAAGAACCTGTGTAATGCAGGTAACGACATAATTGTAACTATAATGCGATTACTGAATTTAGTACAGTAAGGCGTTACATGCTGCACAGCTGAAAAATGTGGCATAGTTGAGGTTATGAATACTGTAGATAAATACTATGAATTTCTGTGTCCTTTATACATTGACAATGGAAATTAACCTGCGATCAAATCAGTAACAGAAGGCAGCATTAAAATATCCCCCATTATTACACCACAACCTGGCCCATCAAACAAGCTGTCAACCCCCCACACCCCCCTACCAATTCTCCTAACCAGCAATATCTTAAGGGGAGATGGGGGGTTAAAGTAGACACGTAGCAGGTATAGCAGTATTGCCAAACTGGTTATTATTAGAGATTTCTAATAGTATAGCTGGTACTGTATACCAATGGGTGCAAGTGGTATCTTCCCCACTAGCAAATCTGTTCTGAACAGTTTATCTGGGCCATGCTTAATAGCCTGGAGGACACAGGTGAGCTGCAATAGCTGGCCATCCTCCCATGCCAGCCAATTATCAAAAATAGGCCAAGCCAGAACTTTCTTGATAGTGGGAAGGTTGTCATGTGGCATTATTATTAGAAAAATTATTTCGATTCTCAAATGAGAAAGAGAGATGCAGCTGGCAAAGGCATGGCATTGTGCAGAAAACCCTCTGAGATCACCTTGTTTCCACTTTCAGCTTCTTCTACTCCTATTCCAGCACTGATGAGTGACTTTTTCTATTGTTTTCTATTGCAGAAAACTGCAGCAGGTCCAGCACAGCTCAGGTGTTGATGTCAAAGTTCTTGCAAGCAATGGCCAACACACCAACAGTAACCAAAGCAGGAGGTTCTTTTGATAACTATAAAACCCATTATGTTCATTTCCTTGACACACATTGTTATTCTTAGACTCTACTAGAGCTTTGTATAAATAGCAGTTCAGAGTAATCTTACAGTGGGGCTTAACCTTGTAACACTGAGCCATTGCCGCCGATGCACCTTTGAACAGCCTTTAATGCCTAGTGTGTCACCGATGACACGTTTGTGCAAGCACGTGTTGCCAGAAGCCGGTGAACAGCGGGACATTTGAAACCCGTTTTGTCAGTTCATCCTCTGTCTACAACAAGTTCCCACCCTCCATTCAAGCTACCTTTGGATTGGCTGCCCCTCGACAGAGAGTTTACCTGTGCTTACCCACAGCTGGATGCCTGAGATGATCATATAAGGTATTTTTGCTCTTGCTGATTTCATACAGAGCCAAGAGTAGAAAAAACTGTCTGAAAGTGAGTGTTTAAAACAGTCTGAACTTCTGGCTCATAGTGATTTACTATGTATGTACAGTCATGGCCAAATATTGTGATGTATATGTTGCCACTTCAGTTTTGGCTTAGATTATTCTTATTGTACATATTTCATAAGTTTCAGATTCTTTTATTGGAAAATAAAGCATCATGGATATGAAGTGCTGGACCAAGTTTTGATTGATGCATTCCTGCCTTATCAGTGCTGCGAGCTGAGCCCAGTTTGTGGGCTTCAGAGCTTTTTAAGGACCGATCATACTAAAAACATCCACAAAGATCAGCTTCATCGTGTGCAATGTGCTGACAATTTGTGCATTTTTCAGGATGATGGAGCACCATGTCAGAAGGCTAATTGGCTCTAATCAAATCCATGACCAGGAAACTGCCTTCATATGGAAGACTTGTGCTGTGAACCTGATACTTTACAGAGAGCCTCCAACCCTGCTTTCAGAAATCAAACAATTTAACAGTTTTAGATCCACCGTAATTACAAAATCCTATTATTTGCAGTGTGTCATCAGAGCAGCTGTTGTGCATGTAACATAATGTGAAAAAGACACTTTATAAAAGCAAAGCGCTTTATAATAGAGGCTGGATGGACGTGACAGTCAAAGAGATATTAGAGAATCCATTAATCTGTCAGTGCTGACAGATACCTGTGTGGAAGCCCTGAGGCTGCTGTCGGAGTGAGAGTTCTTCTAATGACCGCTGGCATGTCGAAGTCACTGTGCTAAAACGTGCCAACATAAAAGAAAAGCAAACAGCAAAACCATGTAACATTGAAATTGTCTTAATTTATTCTGTAGTAATTTCAGTACCCATGGAAACCCAACATAATCTCTAAACTAATGAAGATCAAGGTGCTGTCAGCATCCCAAGTCCATTAGCTTCATCCAGGTTTCCCTCACTTGCATCATTTTTCCATGTCGTAGCTCCTCCACCTGAAGATGTGAGGAGTGATGCAGGACCGAGTGCTGGCATCCAGGCGCGTTTCTGATGACGACACACCTAATCTCATGCATCAAACCGCAGAGCTGCAACACACTGGAAGACCATTTCTGCTGGCAGCAGTCTGAATTTTTCATGTCATGTTCATCTGTAATTTTATAGATAGAGATCATGATTAGGCTCAAAATGATTATTTGGACTTAAAAGATGTGCATATTTATAGATCAGAGATAGTTTCTACCTGATGCACAGGGATGTTTATTGCAGGAAACAAGCTTCGTCTTTCTGGCACATAATCATACTGATGACAGATGCAGTGTCAGAGCAGTGTCGCATAAACAGCTGCGTCAGTCTGAGTCTGATTTCAGCAAACGATTAAAGCTCACATGAGGAAATCGGCAGGTATCCAGTGACTTCAGGTCATTTGTAACAGGAAGCGGCCAAATGCTTATTATTTTGATAAGATTTAAAGCTTCTGACAAAATGATCCAAGACATAAAATCAATTTCTCACTTTTTTCTCTTTGTGCTGTAAAAAATCTTGAATATCGTACCAGCGACCTTCAAACATGCTTTTTAATTTTTTGCTTGATAATGTTATTTTTTGATCATTTTTTTTCTAATCATATCCTTCAGTTCATCTTGTGATTCAATCACTTGTCTGTAAATAATATATTCAGATTTTGCATAATGTGCATTTTTGCAGCATAAGGGTTTTTAAGTAAACTCAGCAGTTTCCTTCAGAGAAACACACGGTCACTGCTTCTTTAGTCACAGCTTCACTTTCTCCATGCATGGGCAGCGTTTTACAATAAAGCACACAAGAATATTTCACGTAGAAAGAAGGATTTAGGAACAAGCTATTGGTGAAAATATTGTGGTCTATAAGTTCTTTAAATTAATATACCTGAGTGGCACAAAATGGTGTCAATTCATTCAATACTTTTGACTGAAATAGTGATGCATGCTGGGAGGTGCTGGTTTGTTTATTTGGATAGTCTTTTTTTATCCTAAAGTTTGTGACCATTTCTGGTCTTATTGATTGATAAAATAGTGATTTTATGCACATGGCTGTGGTTCTTTGTTTTCCCTTCCATCATCTACCATTGATCTATCAAGAAAGCTAAAATAAGTTTTTTTAAACCTGCATACAGACAAAGAAACTCGCATTTTGTTTTTGTTCTACAAATTTCGGGCTGGTTAGAAATCAAAAATGAGCTGAAATGACACGTTCTCGATTTTCACAAAGGTGTCAGTTTACTGGTCATTTAAACCACATCAGAAACGTCCATAAGCTGCACAGTGTGTGAGAGAGAGTTTGACACACCGGGTTTAGAAGTTCTTTGGTAACTAACATGCAACACTAAAGACCGATACAGCTGTGGAAGTCTGTGGAACTCTTTAAAAAAGAAACTCTGTGGAAGTGGAGATGACAGGAAACAGTGCTGGCACATCCCAGTCATTTAGAGCAGGTGCCAAGAGATGAGCTCTGAAGAACACTGGAATAGTTCAGAGTTAATAGCAAATAGTGTTATTTGCACATCCTTACATGCAACTAGTGTTCTGTTTAATATGACACTGATGTTAAAGAATCAGGCTGCATTCGGTTTCCATGAAAACGTGTTTGAGACGGGGTTGCATGGCTTCCTGTGTTACAGCAGCCTCACTGATTATAGACAAAAGCTGTAGATAATTATTTGATTACATGGGTGAAATTAATCTGTGTTGCTGCTCAAATTGTGACCTTAGTGAAGGAGGTCATTTGTCTGTGTTGTTTCCTGAAAGTTGAACACTGAATGATGATGCTGAGGCTCGCTGATTAATTACACACACGCTGCCTGAGGTGTGCTGGTCAGGACGGATCCAGAAACATTCGCTCAGTGGCAACAATATTGCTTTCATGGTTAAACGTGTAATTCTGAAAGATCAGCAGCTTAATTCTGCATTATTTAAAAAGTTAATCATTTCCTGTTTTCTGATGTCTGTGCTTCAGGAAATGTGAGTTATCATGTAAAACAAACTTGGTGTGTAAATTACAGACTGTCCAAGTCACACTGGCTTTGTGTTGGTGTGCATACCTGGAAATTTTATGTTTTAATTGTCATACAGTAAAGCTAACATATGTGGCAGACAGGCGTTCTTTCTTTATCAGGCTTCAAGGACAAAGCACAAGTTCACAGCATGCAGGTGCATAGAGTCATGTGAGAACTTTTGTCACGTCACTGCACTGTATATATATCATGATTCACCAACAGTCTCCTGCTGCTTCTATTAAGCATGCAAATGTTTGCTCTGGCTCCTGGAAGATGATCTCGTTTAAACGCCACAGAATCATAAATACGGCTTAAAATATGTGGCTGCCTTCCAAAGTTTTGTAAGTATATTTTTTGGCTCCTTTTATATATCTTTGTCATCTTATATTTGTTGCATTTACTGCTGCCCTCAAGGCCAGATCTCTCTGAAAACACATTTTTAATCTCACTGACAGTTTTTTCCCAGATGAATAAAGAATAAAAGCCAGTTTGCAGAAACGACTGCAGCTTCTACTTTGTGACGGGACTGATGCTTTTTGCTCAAAATGACCTCATATCATTCATGAGAGACATGTTCGACACGTTTCACAGATTACAAAGGGTCCTTTACAGCAGTTTACAGCAGCCAGTCATTTTTTCTGCATTTGCTGAAAAACACCTGCAGCACAGTAGCTATAGAATTGATCAAGTGATCTATTTCCCACTGTTCAGCTCTGCTTGTTGGGATTTTAAATATTTTTACACCAAATCAAAGTTTATGAAACTCTCAGCCCGTGCATACCAGTTTCATGAAGTATTACAAAATCTTAATGTTCATAAATCCAGATTTGGTGGGTACGTGCACGCCTGACTGCTACAGTTCAGCTGATTCCTCGTGTGCTTTTCGTCAATATCAAAAGATTTGTTTTTCAGTTAAAAATTTAAATCCTTCCTGTTGGAATATTTTCAGTATCTCTGCACCAAAATAAAGGTTTTTCTTTAAAATCAAACCCTCCAGTTCTCTCCACAC
>VOQJ01030278.1:11933-25251 GCA_015052665.1 Apistogramma diplotaenia
TGCATACCAGTTTCATGAAGTATTACAAAATCTTAATGTTCATAAATCGAGATTTGGTGATTTGGTGGGTACGTGCACGCCTGACTGCTACAGTTCAGCTGATTCCTTGTGTGGAGCATCCTGCAAGCTTTTCGTCAATATCAAAAGATTTGTTTTTCAGTTATACATCATTTCAGCCTTTTCAGTTAAAATTTTAAATCCTTGCTGTTGGAATATTTTCAGTATCTCTGCACCAAAATAAAGCTTTTTCTTTAAAATCAAACCCTCCAGTTCTCCCCACACTGCGCCGGACCACTGAAGCTCATCGCAGCCATCCTGCCAACTTCATCCGGCTCCATTTTACCAACATTTTGGTGAATTTCCTGCGACCCTGAAAAACACTAGGCTAGCTGAGACTACATATTATATTAGATATATATATGTTAGAATTTCCATGAACCTGAACCTGTAAATATGTGATCTACTCTGCCGAAATGATGAGAAAATGTCAATAAATCTGTTAAGGCAATAAAAAATAATTTTTCATGGGACAAATTCAGGGGGGTTTCCCGCATGCTGTAGCTCAAAGACCTGAAATTTTGCATGTTTCTTTTTGATAAGAAAATGTAACAAAATAACCACTACAATGGCTGCTGGTAACTACTGTCATAGAAGGACAAAGGTTAAATCACAACTAACTTTTAAAAATACTGTAATTAAGGCAGCAGTATCAGGGCAGCGATTCATAACATAAAGTACTGTGTAAAAGTCCTTTTGCTTCCAATGAGCCTGATTTTCTAGTCATCTTTAAAGTGGTCTTGAGAAATAATAATTGTAAATGAAAATTCTGCAAACAAACCAACTTTCTGAGATTTTCTTACCTGCATTACTGACATGCATCGAGATATTGGCTGAAAACAGTAACTCAGCATGTTGTGCAGTGTGTTCTTAAAGTTTCTGAAGAAAGTAGAGGACAAAAGACCAAGTGGCAGGCCAAAAAATCTGAAACAGAAGAAAGACGCAGCGTCTCTGTCTGAAAAGCAAAGTCTGTGTTTATTGTAATGACCAGCAGGGGGCGAGTTGGCCCTTCCTGATTTCTGATCTTGATTAGTAATCACTTTCCTGTCTCAGTCGCTAGTTTCAGGTCTTATTTAATATAAGTTGATGCTAAGTTTTCAAGTTATCCTCCCAGTTACTTTAAAAGGGACAAAGTTGCTTTTGCTTTATTGTGTAATTGACAAAATGCTGACCTGATGCACCCTGATTTCTGAGTCATCACAGTCATTGCTTATTACAGTCAATGTACAGTAAGATACAGTCAATAATGCCAATGATGAAAGCTCTCAGCTCGAGGTTTCCTGTTGGTCCCGCACTAACCAACAGGTGGCATCAGAGACATGAGAGAGACTGAAAGAATCCTAAATTATCTCTGGGAGTTTGTGGGAAGATGGTGGAAAAAGATGTTTTATTTCAGGGCAAAATCAACCTTTTTAAAGTGGTTTTTAATCAACTTTGAAAGCTGTAATTTTTTTAATGACCCAGTGGCCACTGAAATTAAACTTAAATTGGATAATGCTTCACAATAACTGCCAAATTAAGAGTCTCGAGGCAGCAAGCAGCCTGCTGAAGGGCGAGACTTGTTTCTAG
This sequence comes from Apistogramma diplotaenia, assembly GCA_015052665.1. NCBI lineage: Eukaryota > Metazoa > Chordata > Actinopteri > Cichliformes > Cichlidae > Apistogramma > Apistogramma diplotaenia. The sequence goes on from VOQJ01030278.1 coordinate 13,560, forward strand.
AAGCACTTTGACAACATCCGTATTCATATGCAGCCCGTAGTTTGTCCCCCGCTAAGTCACCTGACTCAAAACTGTGTTCAAACAGTACAAAATGTTACCAGAATCAAAAGATGGTGACTTCAAAAACTGCTTTCGTGTAAATTACACTAAACAAACCTGCAGGTGATACAATCATTGCAATTGCCAGTAAATGTGACAACAACTCTGTATCTCTGATGAAAAACACAACTTCCCATGGTTCATTCATGAGTGTGAACACACCTCACAGCGTGTCATCTTCATCCAGCTGTAAATACAATGAAACAACGCTTCTGCTCGGCTTCATCGAGCTGCTGCTCGCTGCTCTCCAGCCCACGCACACCCTTCTGCAAAGCTCCGCAGAGGAGCATAAAACCATCATTAAAGGCACATTAAAACTGGGTTTGCCTGGCACATACTTTATTTGCTCAGCCCCTGTGGCGTGCAGTTTGATGAGAGTGGAGATTTGCTGTGTTTGTTTACTACAGTTTGTTGGACTATAAATATTGCTGGTCTGTGTGATCCCTCCCCTCCAACGGTGCTTACTGTACATGGAGAGGTGATAGTCAGTTGATGGGTCTGTCGGTGGCATCGCTATGAGTCACTCTGATTCTCTGCCTACAGGCTCTCACCCACATACAATACAGACCAAGACTCAAGTTAACTCTAATAGGCTATTATTCACTTTTTTGGCAGGAGAAACTATGGAAACCCAGAGCGAACACTGTCATCAGCTCGAGAGGACAAACACAACAAAGTCCACACGTGATCCTGATGAACATTGTGCATATACAATAATGCACGTGTCACTGATGTGATGGCGATGTGTGAAGGCTTTTAAAGCACCGCCAGCGCAAACTGAGGGGGAGTCTTTATTAGTTTGTGCTGTCAGAAATCAGCCTTCAGCGGAAGTGTTGAGATTCCCAATGAGGCACACAGGCAGCAGCAGCAGCAGCGTGTGGATCATGTTTTATATTTTCTCTCGTCAGACTGTCTGGGATTGACTCAAACCATCAGGGACAAACGAGCATCCAGTCCTCCTGGATGCTGGTCGGAAAAACTGCTATAAAACTCACTTTAGTGGCAGTAGTAGTCTTTTCTGATTCAGCCATGAGTCGCTTGTTCATACTGAGCCTTACAGTATCTTGGTCATTATTATAAATTTTTTGACAATGAAAATGCCTTTAAAATAAAAAAAAAATCAATGAAAATATGTCAATTAAATGAAACAAACCAATTATTATGGAGCTCACTGCCCCCCGCCTTCTTTTTTTAACAAGCATGTTGTAAATGGCAACATTTTTATAAATTAAAGATTTCAGCAAAGACCAAAGAAAATAATAAATAATTATCAGGCTTCATTATCATGATTTGCAGTTATGCCCATTTATTAAAGCAAAGACTGAATCAGCCCAAATGTATCAAGTTGACAGCAACTCAACTTTTAAAATACAAATATTTCTGAAACACATCTGAGCAACATGAATGCTGCTCATTTAAGGAGCTTAATTCCTCAACCAGGAGGCTCAAAAGCAGCCTGATATCTGACAGGAGCGTCTGCTCCTTTTGCTCTGTTTCTTTCTTACATAAATAAGGAGAAAATGTCTGGGAAACTCTACAAATTGCTTGCTGAGAAGTGCATAGATGGATGCATTTAAAATAAATCAATAAAGAACAAAACAAAACAAAAACAGAATCCAGGAAATTAGTTTTTGCTGCAGAGTTCTTCAAGGTCTCCCCTGATTTTTAAATTTAACATACTGTGCAGCCGAGTCCATGTGAGTGACATTTAAACTGAAATATGATGGATTTATTGTCCAAATGAAGGTCTGGGAATGATTACAAATGTTTTGTATTGGACTCGTCATTAAAATGGTGCGTTGGTACCGTTCCATAGACTTTAAAACAAGGATTGCCACAAGAATTTCAATGGGAGGAAAATTACAGCAGCTAAGATCTCACACAGCTCCTGAGTGCTGCAGATGTTCCACAGCGGGAGGAATGCAAACTCCAACAGGCAGCTGCAGAGCGCTGCGAAACGGCTGCAAAGACAAAGTCACATCAAGAAGATGCAAAAGCGCCACAACAAAATCTGAAATCACTGCAGACTGATGCAAAACAACCACGAAGAGGCTAAAGTGATCAACAAGAGGCACGAAACAGTGAAAGTGATCCAAAGCAACGACTGAAAACGAACCTATGAATGAAACAGTGATGCAAAACAAAAACTGCACACGTGCGCTCGTGCATTTTATGGTCGGTGGAAGTCTAACACAGCTTGTGCAGCAGATTAGCATAAAGACTGTAAACAGCAAACTTGGCTCCGTCTAATAAAATCATCCCCAACACCATGTGTTCCTCTTTCAGTGAGTCTTCAGTGAATCATGTGATCATTTTGAGTCTGTGTAGTTGCTTTATGGCTGCCTGGTCTTTGTGCTTGTTTTCGTGGTCATCTGGCATCTCTTTTTGGACATTCACTATATCTTTGTGACAATTGTGTCACTTTGTAGCCGTTTGTTCTGTTGCATCTCTTTGTAGCCCTTTGATTATCCTCAGATTTCCCAGCTCGGGCCCTGGGCTCGTGCCCAGCATGTTCAGTAATCTTTCCATGCAGCTGCCACTCTGCTTTTGAACACAAATGAAACATGCCTCAAAGGCTATATTAATGGCTGCTATAAAGAAGAGTAAATTGAACAAGTATATTAGAGTTGAAGGGTGGTTGTTTTACTGCCGAGTTGGACTTTTTAAAAGAAAAGATAAAAAAAATAAAAACCTTCTTATGCACATCAAGCTTTTCCCAGTGAATTATGAGAAAGCAGATTAAACTTTGAGTGTTCAATCCTCTACGTCACAGACGTGAGCCATCGAAGCTGTGATGTGTCCCGTGATGGTGATGCTCAGCCTTTGTTGCACCTATGAAGAACTTCCCAAATCTTCTCTGCCAAAGTTCCACAAATAAAAGGAGATTCAAATAAAAAAAAAAACTTCCAGTAACTGAGTAAAACCAGTCCAAGCAGACGCCAATCAGCTCCAACCGCCTGTGTCACCACACCTGTCAGTCAAGAAGTCACGCTCATAACTCCTGATGGATGACTTATAAATAATCTGTTGCCATAAAGGAGCAAAACCATGAATATAAATGTGCCCTTTAATGCTGTAAAGTTGACCCTCTTTTGGAGATTGAGGCATTTCTGTGTTGGCTTCGTTTTCCAGCCGCCTGATCCATACCTGTGAAACAGGCTTTTGAATAAAAGCATGAAAGATGTTTTACTTTGCTTCTACAACAGGAAACATAGTTTTATCACATATCTGGGACTAATTCCATTTACATTATATATGCTTCCCTTAGGCAGTATTATTAGAAAGCATTGCATCAATTTTCATTGCTATGCAGATGATACCCAACTTTCTGTGTCCATGAAACCAGGTGAGACACATGAATTAGTCAAACTGCAGAAATGCCTTAAAGACAAACAAAAGCCTCTCTACTTCTAAGATTAGGCTTAAAACTCTCCTTTTTATTAAAGCTTATAGTTAGAGCTGGGTCAGGTGACCCTGAACCCTCCTTTAGTTATGCTGAAATAATTCTAGGCTGCTTGGGGGAAGGGGGGCGGGGGGTTCCCATGATGTGTGACAGATGCTGCTGCTGCTACTGTAGCAAAGCAAAGAAACATGAATTCGCCCCAAAATAAACCTCTGTGTCAAACAGCAGCTGCGTTGTTTCTGTCGGCCTGCTTGCAGACACCTTCTGTGTGAGTGTGTAAAAGATATTCTTACTGGTTAATGGAAATAGTCACATTCATATCCCCATCAAGATACATAATAAAATCACTTAGCACACACTGCGTTGACCATCTGCTGTCAGCACTGCTCCAGAAATCCCAGAAGGACATCTGTGGGCATGTCTGATATGACTCACTGCCCAGCTGCCGGGAGACAATCGACACACAAAACAAGGAAAAAGGCAGAGTTCACTGTGGTGCTGAGTCTGTTTCCCACACACCGAGAATCTGTGGTTTTGCTCGTGCTTGATTATAAGACGTGGATGGGAATGCAGATGTGGGAAAAGACGTGCGGATATGCAAAGATGGCAACATCATTCATCACCTGTCTGATTTCTTGAGCAGCACAAAGAGCCGACGGCACCCGTTATTTCATCAGGAAGAGCCTCCCGGCCAAGAGAGCAACGGCACAATTAATAGAATTTTAAGCAGAAAGCAGCCAAACAAACAGGATAAGATTAAACAGGTACAAAAAGCACGTCATTAAAAATTCAAGCAAAACAGCTACAACTCGATATAGTCACTCGCAGATTATTTAAAAGGGCCTTATTCATTTATTTCTCATACACGCAGACTCCTTTTTGTGTTTTAATCAGATTTCCTGACCTTTGCACTACAAGAGTAACATCTTAATTGGATCAGGGATTAGTTTAGAGACCACGCTCGAGCGCTCCAAGGTGATGTGCGCCTCATTTACATTTCTAAAGCTCTTTTGACAGAATGTGTGTGAGATTAAGCTCTAATTGCCTGCATAACGAGCATTAAAAAAGCAAAATAAAAATACAGCATTCTGACAATAAATGGGGCCTGTATGACTCTCACCTCTGCTGTGTGAAACAAGGAGAGAGACAATAAGAAAGGGTGAAGGACACATGCTCAGAAAGCACACCTGTTTTCCTCTCAGGTGAACTTTGCTCCATTCTGTTGAGTATTCCCACCCAGCTCCTCCTGTGCTCTCCGGTGTCACAGCCGGTCTCATTGATGGCAAAAAGGAGAGACAACGCAAGAAAAACAAGGAAAGGCACCATTTATACAAGGCAACATTTGGCATATGGAATGCAAAATAATGCTTGGAAAAGTGAGTTTTTCCTGCAGGATGAAGAAACCCAATATTGTGTGCAGGTGTTACTTATACAGCTTAATAAAAAAAAAACCCCAGTCAGGACCTGCAACACACTGCACAAACATAAACACAGACACCTGCAGTTCTCAGGTGGCAAACAGAGTTGTTTATGCTGCAGGTTCGCCTGCATCTCCCCAGAAATGTGATGGCACAGTGTGGTGATGCATAGTGCCACGGGGTAATATGGGAACATGACATTGATCTCCGAAAAGATTCTGAACAAACAAATTATAATTTAAAAAAAAAGCATCAGTTGTGAATCTAAGTTAAATAACCAAAAGCAACCATGTGTTTCAGCTTTGGGTGAACATATTAAACCAAACATTTACCAGGGACTTCGTTCGCAGTGTGTGCCCTATCTCTCGCCCTCCAACAGCTGAGAAAGGTCCCTCACAACCCTGGATCCAACTCTTCAGTCTCTTTTCATATGAAAGATATTGAATGGGAAAAAAAAATATGTCTTTAAACTGACTGTGTTGTGTTATTAGAATATCCATCATTATTATTATTATTATTATTATTATTATTATTATTATTATTATTATTATTATTAATAGAATACATTCAATGGAATAAATACAAATTTGCGAATGCTTTCATGTTTAAATTGATTTAAAATTTTATTAAAATATATGTAATAAAATATGTATTATTGGGCAGGCTTTTTATGAAGCATAAGCGGTGTTGTAGTTTGTGTACATTTTATACAATTTGTGGTTTCAATAGTATTTGTCAACAACAACAAAAAGAAACCGTAAAATTTATTCCGTGTTTTATTTTGAAGGTTGCCCCCGAAAGCGCTAACATGGCATTGAAAAATGTTTCACCGCCCTCCAGTGGTCAAAGTGAGAAATTGCAGGCTTCTGTTTAGATTTACGCTTTCTCACGAGCTCACATTCAAATCCTTGTAGTTGCTGCCCTCTAGCGGTGATAGTGACGAACAGAAGCACGTAACGAGTCCAAAGTTAGACATTATAGTTTAGTTTCAGATCCGGTGAGGACTTTCAAAATAAAAAGCCACGTCCATTGCGAAATCTCGAAAAGTTAACAGAAAGTAAAATAATACAAAACCATCGTAACCTGCAAAGATATTAACAGAGGTCTGAAGTATTTTTGTATGAATATGTGCTGCATTATTCTATAACAATAAAGAAAATTATAAAGCTAGACTTTGCAAATCGCTGAAGGTGGTGAATCTTTTGACCATTCAGCCTTTTATTCGTCTTTGGGTTTGTTTGATTTTAGCATTTTTAATTTATTCCTTGAATTACACACCTTAACGTTTTTTTGTTTGTTTGTTTGTTTTCGTCTTTTCGTGTGTAATTTAAAAGTAGCGGCCTGTTTTTTTTTCTTTTCTTTGTTGTCGGGAAGACTTTTACGCCAGCTGCTGCCGTAACTCAACAGGAAATCCAGCGCTTTACGGCACTTGGCGCTTCCTTTCACGCCGGCACTCTCCGGGAAGAGCAGGGACTGAGCAGCGGCCGGAGTAAAAGATCCCGCAGGCACAGACGCATCATTCACGGTGAGACAAGTAAAAAAAAGCTAAGACACGTGAAAAGCGGCTGCCTTCAGCAACGCTTCGAGTTAAACCTCAGAGATTTGTGTTTACGCGCGTGACGGTCGTCACACGGTTAGCTTAGCATTGCTAGCGCGACCACCTGGCAGTGACTAGTGTTAGCATTACGTTAGCATTAGCTGGGATAAGCTTACGTGCCCGAAAATATTCAGCGCAGCGGTTAAAGTCTGCTTCAGACACTAGTCATGTGTTTTTAGACGCGCTAATGGCTGATATCTGACGACCGTGTAATCAGATGATCACTGTCGATCAGTATTCATGGCCCCGGTTTTGAAGCAGCGTCGTTTGGTTTGTGAAGTAATCATCGTCAGCCCTATTGTGCACTCAGTCTGCTTTAGAGATGGTGTTTGGGGGATTTTGTTGACCTTTTTAAAAACAATGAGCTAGTGAGAAGTGTTTTTTAGTCCCGGCGGGGCGGGGTGTCTTTGTGGGTGGGAGTCTGCCAGATCATGTCATTTAGGGCGTTTTCTCCACACAGAACCGGTTCATTTCTGGGTTTTTTGATTGTCTTTAACGCTGTTTTTTACATTTGTTCCACGGTTGGCCCACTCAACATTTATGGATTAGCTCGTGGCCTGTGGGCCATGTATTTGCGGTGCTGTAACTTAGCCATAAGTGTCAAAAGGCAAGTCTCCTTCAGGTTATGCTGCCTCACACTAAAATCTGGTGAAGTGCATCCACACTCATTCATTTTTGGTTAAACGCATGCAGCATTCAAGGTTTGGGGTTTCTTTAAAGTACACAAAGAAGTTCACAGAAACCTACTGCCCCCTGCTGGTTTAATTGTGGAGTAACAAACGTTACTGATTGTAATGACCCACGTCATCTTTCACACCATGGCACATGAACCATAGAGGGTCACAACCATCTCCAGAAGATGGTCTCCACCTGTAGGTTTGAGATCTGAAGAAGCCCTTCGTATGAGAGGTGAAATGTTTTCAAGAAACTTAAAGAAGTCCAGGCGTCTTTTTCAAGATATTAAAACTAATAAAATATGGGGAGAAACGATCCCAGAACGTCTGTGGCCTTCAGGACAGTGTGCCATCTTACAGGAGGAACATGGTGCCAAGAAAGCTGCAGAAGCACTTGGAAACAAAATGTGACTCTGATAAGGCGATACAGAGATTTTATATGCAAGTAGAGCTCACAGGAAAGCAAACAATGTGTCTTATAATAGCAGCTTTTGATATATATACATGAGCCCTGATCCACCTCTAGTGAGGAGCCCAGCTGGGCAAGTCTTGTGGTTATTTGCAAACATGTCGTTCTTTTAATCAGCCTTAAATCATGGATTTGATTTTCAGGGGTCAGTGATGACTAGCCCACTGCGCAAGCTGATCAGTGCCTGTTTCTTTCAGTGCACTGCTGAAGAAACCAGTGCTGTTCATTGCCTGAGACCCTGTATGTGATTTACACCAACAATCAGCTGGACCTTCATGGTTTTAAATGTTTGGTGTCTGAAGTCTGACTTTTTTTCCTTTTGTATTCAGGTCATGGCAAAGTTCCATGCCCCTGTGATCCAGGATAACCCATCCGGATGGGGTCCGTGTGCAGTCCCAGAGAAGTTTAAAGACATGCCCTACCAGCCGTTCAGCAAAGGAGACCGACTGGGAAAGGTTTGCTATCAGTTCTCATCTGAAAGAAGGAAAAAGTTTTCCTGTTTTTTAAAGCTTTTCACGTAATCAGAAGTTTGGTCTCCGGCTGCTCCAGTCTGCATGCCACAGTATCTCCTCGGCAAGATGCTCAACCCCAAGTTGCCCTCTAATGCGTTCATCAGAGAGTGAATGTTTGATAGAAATGCATTGAAAAACAGTCCTTGTATGAACGAGTGTAGATGAATGACTGCATCTTGTATAAAGTGTTCTCAATGTTAAGACGTGAGAAGCAGTCCGTTCACTGTGTGTGTCTGACAGGTTGCTGACTGGACTGGAGCGACTTACCAAGACAAGAGATACACGAGTAAGTGAAACAGCTGTGCAAAATGTGCCTCAGATCTTCCTTTTATTTGGCTGATTTTCCTTCCTGCACATTTCCTTTGATCTAAAATGATGTTTAGATGAAAATACTTTAATACGGCTGATTTTCAAGCAGATTTGTTAGACAGATGATGGAAAAGGTCAAGATTTTTCCTGTGTTTAAAGAAACAACTGGAGGTATTAGACCATAAAAAACATTTAACTTAGATTTGATTTAAATTTTTTCCCCACATTTACTGTGTTTTACTCTTCTGTTTGCTTTGTGGTTTATTATTGATTCCTCAAGTATTTATGTGCTCATTGTGTTTTCAGATAAGTATTCCTCTCAGTTTGGAGGCGGCAGTCAGTACGCCTACTTTCATGAGGAGGATGAGACGAGCTTCCAGCTGGTGGACACCGCCAAGACTCAGAAGACGGCCTACCAGAGGAACCGCATGAGGTTTGCTCAGGTAAGGCCGATCATCACTGGGGGGGGGGCTGAGAATCATATGTTTTAGGACTTCAGTAACAGGATGGTGTTTGTTCTCACAGAGGAACTTGCGTCGGGACAAAGACCGCAGGAATATGACACAGTTCAACATGCAAACGCTTCCCAAGAGCGCGAAGCAGAAGGAGAGGTGAGATCCGCTCCAGAGGAGATCACGTCGAATGGTCAAGATTTGAAGTTGGATCTCGTGTTTTTGTTTTTTTTTTGTCTTTTCAGGGAGCGAATGCGGCTGCAGAAGAAGTTCCAAAAGCAGTTTGGTGTTCGTCAGAAATGGGACCAAAAATCCCAGGTATCTGTTCACAATCGAGAAAATGATAATAAAAATATTTGGCCCGACTTTAACACAAGTTCCACTCACAAATACTGCAGCTTCTGCTGTAAAGACGAGGCTCAGGTCGGTCCCAGTGAACCTGACAGGAGTAAAGAATTACCAACGTCGGTCCTCACTAACAGTAAGGTTGTTTTTTTGAAGGCCCAGCTGAAGCCCAGAGATTCCTCTGTGGAGGTGAGGAGTGACTGGGAGGTGAAGGAGGAGATGGACTTCCCTAGACTCATGAAGATGAGATACATGGAGGTGTCTGATCCTGCTGACATGTAGGTGAAGCTGAGCTGCTGTTTGTAACTGCTTATAAGAGGTCAAGCACAGGTGGTGATTAGCTTCATGTTTCCTCCAGTGAGTGCTGCGGTGCTTTGGAGTACTACGATAAGGCCTTTGATCGAATCACCACCCGCAACGAGAAGCCGCTGAAAAGCATCAAAAGGATCTTCCACACCGTTACCACCACCGACGACCCCGTTATCCGCAAGGTAAAAACTAATTCCCGTGAAAAGAGATTCCTGTCTGAAGTCTGTCTCTTTGGGGGCTTTCTTACATTGTTTTTCCTGCCTTCAGCTGGCTAAGACTCAGGGTAATGTGTTTGCCACTGATGCCATCTTGGCCACCTTGATGTGCTGCACGCGCTCAGTCAACTCCTGGGACATCATCGTGCAGAGAGTGGGAAACAAGCTCTTCTTCGACAAGAGAGACAACTCTGACTTCGGTGAGAGATCCGCAGACACCAGCAGCTGGTTTCACTCAGATGTTTTAGACTTTAAAAATTTTATAATTATTTTAATCAACATGTGATTGGAAAGGGGGGCGAAATGGCCTGCATTCAGCAGTGAACGTGACTAATTGTATCAGACATATTAAGGCAGTTTCTCAGTTCTCCTAGTTTGTCTTCCTGATGTGGTGCTTTAACACTAAATGCTCTGATTTCTGTTCCCGTCAGATTTGCTCACTGTGAGCGAGACTGCCAACGAGCCTCCTCAGGACGAGGGCAACTCCTTCAACTCTCCTCGCAACCTGGCGATGGAGGCCACGTACATCAACCACAACTTCAGCCAGCAGTGTTTACGCATGGTACAAAGTCACATGACTCAAAGCACCGCCCTTTTTTTCTGTGCTAGGCTAAGTTAGCTTTGATGTAGACTGGATTGTGACGGAGTTTTGCCCCCCTTTTCCCCCCCACCCCAGGGTGGAGAGCGTTACAAGTTTCCTAACAGCAACCCTTTTGTGGAGGAGGATATGGACAAGAGTGAGGTGGCGTCTGTAGCTTACAGGTAAGCACTGGAGTCCATCCTTTACTCAGTAATGCTCATTAAGTTTTACAGCCTTTTGATAGAATAGAATACTTTATTGATCCCACAAAGGGGAAATTAGAGTTTCAGCACTGAGACAGACAAAGATATCAGACAAACATGGGGGCGGCTGAGGCCTTGCAGCTCCTACTAACGAGAAGCGCTGCCTTTACAAGATAATCAGAAAAACAAAAGGAAAATTAGGGTAAAAAAAAAAAATCCCCCCATGCTGTGCTCCTAGAACCACAGCACGCGGCTCCACAAAGCACCTTAGCCAAAGCACTGCACAAATAAAGCATGGGTAGCAGTTGGGGAGGGCAGGGTCAGGGGGAGCTGGCAGAGACGAGCTTGGGATACTGTGATGCAGGTCTGGCCCCCCGCCTAAACAGTCACTGATAACAGTCTCTTGATGTTAACTCTGCAGTCCAAGGTTTACCACATCCAGCCTCCACAGATCACAGAAAGGAGGGAGTGAAGAGCATCTGCGCTCCGATAGCCGACAAGGTCGACTCTGGGAGCCGATTTCCAGATAGGCAGATATTGTTGGTCAGGCTGCTCTGGTTGCAGCCTTGAGTTCACTGGTGCTCTCTGTAAATCCAATTCAGGCTTCTGGCCAGAAAAGATTGTCAGCACGGCGCGTGTTAGCATGCTAATGCTAACCGATGAGCCACTGAAATCCTCAGCCCGGCGCAGCGGTGCCTCAGCAAGGTGCTACGCCGGCCGATCAACCGCTGGCTTGAAGCCTGCATGTTACCGTCATTTACTGTGCAGAAAGTCCTCTCCAGATTTAAACCCCTTTACCTGTGAGTCCATCCACAGCTGCAGCATCCAGCCTGCGGCTCAGGTCCAGTCCATGCTGGGTAAGAGCTCGTACACTTCTGCTCAGCCCATCCATCCGGTTATGTAGTCCGACCAAAGTACGAACCACAAGCCAGAATCTCTTAATTTGTTGGTACAACAGGTATCCTCCAGCCCCAATAAGAAGAGACGCTGTTACCAGATATCCAAATACCGGGACAGTGCCACGAGGACAGGTGCGCGCTCCTTCCCCCAGTCTCGTCGTGGAAAAAATCTTGTCAATCACTTTTATCACAGTTGTCTCCCCAGTTT
>VOQJ01030280.1:0-14748 GCA_015052665.1 Apistogramma diplotaenia
TCAGCACCACACCGAGGGGCCCTTCAAAGGTTTTTTTTGCAATTTCATCACGTCAAAAAATTGGCGAAGCAGCAAGAAGACCCAGATTCATGCTTCAGCAGCACTTCAGCAGCATCCAGAACGGAGAAATTTCATGCAAACACTAAGCAACACACGTCTTTGATGATGCTTTAGCTTTAAAAAGCACTATAGATTCATCTGACGCTAAAGCCTGAGGATTACACCTCTGTGGCAAAATCCCAGGTTCTTTTGGGCAAGAAAACCACGACACAAAAATACATTTAAATGCATTCCCTGCTGTGCTGCGCTCCTCAGGGATGACCAACACCAGCACTGTTTGACAGGTGTGAAGCTGCATGTTACATCGGTACTTTCTCCTTCCCTAGAGAAAGAGCACAAGAGAGCCTGGTATGATCCGATATAGCAGGCTGGCTGGGTGGTCACGCAGACCCTGTGATAAATAGATTAGGTCCTCCACTCCACTGCGCAGAGCCAACAAAGGCTCAGACACAATGTATCCTCACGGGATGGAGATAATAGCCAGTGAGAGCCAGAGGCCCAAGATGAAACCATACTGCCACATTAGGACCCACAATGCCATTCATCATCAAGTCCAATTATGGTGAGAAACTTAGAGCTCCGTACCCAATGCAACGCGCTGCTTATCTATGCAGTTCGATGAAGTTATCACTTAGTCTGTGGTGTTAATGCAAAAGCAAATTGCATATTACGCACCGTCCTCACAGCGAAGCTCAGCAATGACAGCGAAACCTGGTTAGGGAGCACTAATGGAGTAAAACCCTAATATTGCTGCTTGTAGAGAAAGATAAAGTAATCTATCATATGCTTTTCGCTTTTACCTGCAAGTACACACTGCAGCGACAGTCACCCCAAATCAATTCAGAAGGAAAAAAAAGCTTCATGTTTAGTTGCTCCTCATTAGAGCTCATTTACGCCTCCAGCTGACCACAGCTGTGCTCCGCATCCAGCTACGTTCAGGCATTTAAACTCGGCTTGAGCTGAGGAGAGTCATAACTTGTTGGGCTTCTAGAAGTCAATTCTGCATAAAGGGGTCACAATGGCACCGACAAAGATTTAAGTCCCCGTTTTAAGAACATCACAGGTAAGCTGCAGATAAGAGCAAATAAGTTTAAGAAGCTGACAGGTCATTCGGCGAGGAGCGTGATGCCCAAACTATGTCAGCAGACGGCTTTGATGGATGGCGTGCATCCGATAGACCAAAAAGCACAAATGAGGTGCCTCATTTAAAGGCATTTCAAAATCTCCTGCAGTCCCTGCAGTCCCTGCAGCCAGCAGCGTGCAGAGACACCGACAGCAGCGTCAACTTCAGTGAAAGCACGTTTCTGGCTTTAGGTTTGATTCATTCGTCAATCAGTTTTCTTTAATTCAACTCCGTGTGCAGTAAACACAAAGACGACTTGTACGATGTCGTCTGCTTCTGTGGCCCCGGCGTGAGCCTGGATGTTCTCATACATTTAACCGCTCTGCAGCAAAGCAGTGATTCCAGTAAGCCACGTAACACATGTCTGGATGAACACAGGTGCCGCGTTGGACTCGTGCAAAAGTGACATCTTTATACCGTGTAGCACATTGTAAGCAGCCATTCCAGCAGTCTGGTAATACTGGCTGCCTTGCTGGGTAAATTCTCATCTAGAGATCTGACAGCCTGTCCCTGTATTGCTTTGCTTTGTGTTAGATATCTGCCATTTGTCTGGCATTTTTTTTATGCAGCCTGGCAGCTATCTGCTCTTGCTTGGCATCTTGGGAGGAATATTCTGCTGCCTGCGAGACTGCTTGTATGTTTAGCAACCTGTAATTAGTATCACTTTGTACTTGCTGTCTTTCAGGAAACAGTGGCTGTCTGTCAAGCAAATTCTAATTCTTCAGAGTTTTCTCCAGTGGACCATATTTTAGTGGTGGCAGGACATCAACGAGGTGTTGCTGTGAGAAAAATCGCTCAAGTTCTTTTAATAACCACGGTAACAAAGTAACAGCCAATTAGCTAACTGACCAGCTGCAGCATGCATCCATCCTCATCGTTCAGTTCAGGAGAGGTGGGGGTACAACTTAGCAGGGTAAAGCCTGCAACATGCTTGCATGCTAAATGTTGTAGCAGGGCGACAGTATCCTGATGGTGCTGCTGCTGGTCCTCACCAGCTGGGAGGAGATTAATGTTACAGCATACAAAGAGCTGCAGCTAAAGACACTGAAGCCACCATCAGCGCTTCTCATGCTGTGCTTTGTACTTCTCATATTTGGGACAAACACCACTGTTGCTCCCTGCCTGTTCTGGTCCACTTTCCAACCAATCAGCTTTTGACCCGCACGTGCCGTCATCCACATCAAGCTGCAACAAATGCCACAGCGCAGAGAGACACACAACCGTCCACCCTCACGTTTACACCTGTGGCCAAATTAGTTAACAAGCACGTCTTTGGACCGTGGGAGGAAGCCCCGCACAGCTGGGAGGCACCGCTGTGCAACCCCAACACTCGGTTTCAAAACGTGCACACAATATATTTTGTTCTCCTGTTTGTCAGATAGTTTTAAATGCTGCCATCGTCCTACTCAGTGGCTCCATCCAGCACCTACTGGTAACAATACAGGCGGCTCCAAGAAGCCAAATCGCACACCTACTGCTAAGCTGAGCTCATTAGCTGAAGCTCACTAGAGAGGAAAAACTGCTTTTCCCATTGCTGTGTGACCTGATGGGGTGGGGGAAATAACTCATGGGTGTTAAATACTGGAATGAGTGCATTTGAATTGAGTGACTGAGTTTTCAAGTGTGAGTTTATTGATCGATCACGCAGCAGCCGAGCCCCAGCTGCAGCCCAAAGCCGGCCCGAGTATGTAAAATCACGAGTCCTCCTGAGGGAGGCGGATCTTTGGTGGTTGTTGTTGTTGTTGCTTCGCCTGTGATGGTTTCTGCTTCGTTTCTTTAAAATAAAAGCATGCCGCTTAGCAGCAGGGTGACTCCTTGCTTCCCCTAGATGTCTTTCCTCGTGTGTAGTTTTCTTGTTTCAGAACTTTAAGAAAGGATGCTTAGCCGGTAACAGATCTCATACAGTCATCTCGTGCTTTGAGGAAAATTGCATCAGTTATTGTGTAGTTAGTTTAACTGGCTACACAGTCGGGGGTTACGTGGATCCAAATCTTGATCAGCGTTTGAACATTATTTTATACATCAAACAAACAAACAAATAAAAAAATCATGTGATTCTGCTTTGTTTGATCTCTCGTACACGAACACATGAAAACACTGACAAGCCGAGAAGGATAATCCCATTTAGTAAGTGATTATAAGCCGCCTGTTTGGTTTTTTTTGGAGCACAGAGGTGTGTAACCGCCCAAGCCAAACATCTTTAACAAATATTAGAAAAGAACATATTAAAAAAAACCCACTAGGACAGAATAATCTTCTGAAAGTGAGAAATAGTTAGTCCTCAAACACAGGGGCGATCTTTCAGCGTGAAAACAGAGAAGAGTTAAAAAGCATTTTCAAAAGCCTAGCCCCGAGCCTATTTTTCATATCTTAAGAATTCACACAAAAATTGATGAAAAATGGATGCAAATTATCCTGAGAGGGCTTGAGGGGGGGAGGGGGGGATTATAGACTGGGCCCACATCAAGCTCTTCAGAACTCTCACCACTGATCTGCAAAAAGGCTTGGCTTCTTTGGCTGCCAACCCCCTACGAGCGCTCCGCTTACCCGGTCACCGTGTCAAGGTGACTTTGGCGTGTTTGAAAGGGTTTGTGGAGGAAACAGTCACCAGTGAAGGATGCACAGAGCCCCTAATTAGCTCCTGCTCATCACATCACTGTGCAGCACACCTTGTGCTACGTCTGGATAGTTTATACATTTCAAAGTTGATCTATTGGACTCTATTAGGGCAGCTAAGAGATCAATCCATATTTATCTAATTTATTTATCAGTTTGTTAGCAGAAACAAACCATTTTGGCTCCTCTGACCGTCTTCTGACCAGCCGTGATCTATAAAGAAAGAACTATAATATTCAAAAATGCACATCCAGCATTAAACAGCAGCTTCTACAGCTTAAACATTAAAGTGGCAGTGGGTGGGTGGTGTTACAGCACAGGTCCTCATAGTCTCGCTGCAGCTCGCTTCTTCTGCAGCCGAGTTTGTATTCAGCAGCAGCAGAACCCACTCCTGGCATTCCTGCAGCCTGGAACCAGTGTTTGCAAAGCCAGACGTTCTTAATACTGAATGCAGACACATTTGACTCAGAGGCAACTCAAGTTAACAAATTGGATAGCAGGCATCTATGTAAACAGCATTCTCTCTGGACTGTGCTGAATGTTTTATGAGGAAAAACTGAAGTAGAACACATACAACAACAACAACAACAACAACAACGACGACGACGACGAAAAAAAAAAGGTGTTCTTTGATAAAGATGCACAAGTGGAAGCAAAGCAGAAGAGGCAGCAACAAGGAACGTGTGTGTTTGCTCCAGTAGCTCGTATCAGTCAGCTTCTGTCAACCTAATAAGAACATCATGGTCAGACTGTGATGGCTGATAGCGAGCCTGCTTGATTAAAAACAGACTGTGCATCCCACAAGGTTCACGGGGAGCCTCTGAGGTTCATTTCCTTCCAAAGAAAGTAACAGAAAGCTTGACACAAACGACATGTCCAAACATCCTGCGAGAGGCAAAGAAGACAAATGAACTGGCTGTGACATTGCAGAGCTCCTTTGGGCTTTTACAAA
Source organism: Apistogramma diplotaenia (assembly GCA_015052665.1). Lineage (NCBI taxonomy): Eukaryota > Metazoa > Chordata > Actinopteri > Cichliformes > Cichlidae > Apistogramma > Apistogramma diplotaenia. Next base: position 4,752 of record VOQJ01030280.1, read on the forward strand.
TGACTCCTCATATGCCTCCCAGTTGTGGCGTATGTCTGCACCATGTCTAATGAGTGCTTCTGATACGAGGAGGGTTCAATAACTAATGAAAGAAGAACCTTGTTCTCTTATTATAGCCCCCCTGCCTGACACTAAGCATTGTATAATGTATTGGAAACGGCTGCACACTAACACACACTTATTAAAAGCGAGTTCAAAAAGGCATTTGATAGACTCAACAGTGCCTGTTCCTCTTTAATGTGAGCTGGGATCATTTTCAGGGTGCAGAGGCAGGAGAGGCACCTAATTAACGGGGCCAACAACGACGCCAGTCGATAGTTTTGGTTTACAGTGAGCACCAGCAGAGGCCGAAAACACAAGCCGCCCGTTTATGACCTTTCATGTGTTGTCGAACACTTTTGCAATTAGCTGAAACTGTGAAAAATTATCAAGTTTTCTGCAGCGCGGTGACACCGGTTCATTGTTCGTGGCACATTAAAATTCAACACCTGCCCGGACAAATGCACAAAAGGGTAAAAATCAGGATAATTGGAGGAAACTCAGATTTGCAGTTAACCACTCGTTGTGCTCCTCACCTACATATCAGATTAGCAACGAGCTTCACGAGCGACGTAATCTGCCGTTTCTGAGAGCGTCTCGATTCTGACCTTCAGCAAATCTTTCTGCACAAGCTAGTCTGAGAAAATATAACAAGTGTGTGTCAGCTTCCCATTCATCCTCATTTATCAATCTGTGCACGTGCTTATTTACACGTAGCTGCTGCTTTTTCACGAGTTCAGCATCTTATGGAGCGTTCTGATTTCCACTGCTGGAGAATAATGGAGGAGCTCAAATTGCAGTAATTGCCGGGGCATGCGCCTGCTTTTATATCGCGCTAAAAGGCTAAAAATCCAGAAGATGTTAATCACAATAAAATAAAATGGCATAAAGAACAAAAGTAAATTAGTTCCTGTTAATGTTACAAACTCTACAGCATGTCCCTTTTCACTACAGCCGCATATCAGTAAGTAATCACGTTTAATTATTAATAATCATGATTTAATTAAGTCGCGCAGACTCTTCGAGACTTAAAAAACACTTGTTAATGTTCCTGCTGAAGTTATTTTTTCCCCACTTGAAAATGATCCTGCATCAAACTGACTCAGACATCATGGCTTAGCCATTATGCTTCAGCGCGCAGGCATTAATTGGCACATTTATTAGGAACACTTGCTCCACTACATCTTTTTAAAATCGGCCAATCACACGGCAGCAGCTCGGTGCATTTCGGCGTGTAGACGTGCTGCAGACGGCCTGCTGAAGCTCACACGGAGCATCACAACAGGAAAGAAAGGCTTTGAGTGCAGCGTGGCTGTTAGTGCCAGACAGCTTAGCATTTCAAAAACTGCTCATCTGCTGGGATTTTCTCACACAGCCATCACCAGAGGATGGTGCAAGGAGGGAAAATATCCCATGAGTGGCAAATCTCTGGGGGAAAAATGCTGCGTTAATGCAAGAGGTCAGAGGAGAAGGGCTGAGAGAGGAGCATGCAGGAGAGCATCTCTGAACACACATCGAAGCGTGGAGCAGATGGTTACGGCAGCAGAAGACCACACCGGCTGCCACTCCTGTCAGCTGAGAACAGGAACCCGAGGCTACGGGTCACACAGGGTCACCAATGCTGGTCGGTAGAAGGTTGGGAACAAGGCGGCCTGGCCCGACCGACCTCCATTTCTGCTGCATTGTTCAGACAATCGGAGCCTGGTTCTGCTGCAGGTTTCTTCCTGTTAAAAGGGAGTTCTTCCTTCCCACTGTTGCCAAGTGCTTGCTCACAGGGGCTCGTTGAGACTGTTGACTTCCTAATTATTGTAGAGTCTTTACCTTGAGGCGACTGTTTGTCATGATTTGGTGCAATATAAAGAAAATTGAACTGAACTGAATTGAAATATAGGGCAACATAATTTGTGCAGTTTCAATGTGAATATTTACTTCATTAAATTCTTCTAATGGACAGTTTATCCTTGAGGTCACCCGTTAACAGGTACGTTTGACAAAGAGCACCTGGAGTAGTTGAAGAGGCGGCTGCCCCACATGCTGTGCTCCCCTCTCGGCGGAGAATGGAAGAAGCAGGAGTCGGACCCATCAAACTCATTCAGGCCGTCTTCTGTGTTCTTGGAGGCGTGGCTGTGGACGACATCCAGCAGCACCACGATGCCCATCGAATGAGCCACATCGATCAGCTGCTTCAGCTCATCCGGGGTCCCATAGCGGCTACAAATAAAGATGCATTTTCAGATTTGCATTAGGTTACCTCATCATCAGTTTAGGTTTACTCAAAGAAAAGCATATGGAACAGCTGGCATACGTCATGTGTTAGTGTTTTTCCCATAACTGGACTAACACGGCGAGCACATGTGTAAACATAATCTTTAAAAAACAGCTTTTTTTCAAGGACCCAAATTATACATATTTTGTTAGTCGTTTCAGTTTCTGTAACAATAAACCTGTCAAGCTGATTTTAACTCCTACTCATCGGTTTCATTCCTCCTCAAACTGCTGCCACGGTGACAAAAGGCCCATTTAAGCACAAGTGCAACAAGCACACACTGAATTTATATTTTCATCTAAATGTTCGTAATTCAAATAATCGCAACAGCATTCAGCAGCAATTTATAACACAGTCGCTTTGTCTAACACACACACACACACACACACGCGCGCACACACACACGCGCACACTCTTTATGTGGGCCAATACTATCCAATCTGTAACATCTCCCAGCAATCACATCAGCTTCCTTAATAATTTAAAAAAGGACACATAGTGACAGGATTAATCTGCTTTCCAGTATTCAGCTGCTAAAGTTTAAAATGACACCAAGAGATCAATCAAGGGTGAAATTTTATATATTATATATATATATATAAAAAACTATTCTCCACTCTGAGGAAGGAGGATCTCTGAGGGAAGATAAAGAGTGAGAGGAGTCCACCTTTATCTACGACTCTCCCCACTCTGTGGATTAGCAGAAAATGTATTTACAGAGAGATTATTGCTGGTGTCAGACTTCCTAACCTTGATTTGAGGTGACTGAGTTCAGCACAAAGTTGCTCACTCAGTTTGTTTTAGTGTTCAACTCTCATAATAAAAAAGTTGAGCTGCTTGACGTCTGTAAGGACATTCAGCAGGTAAAGCGGGGACGCAGATGGAGCTCCCTCGGTCCATCGGCCACTTCCTCTTTCCTCTCAACAAGACAAATGTGTAATTGCATTCGCACAAAACATTATATATGAGACTTAATCTGAAATTGATCACATTCACCTGGAAGCAGCAAAGAAACTTGTAATCTGATATCCAAAGCTTGCATAGTAGGCGTGCTCCATGATGGCCATCAGCTGGATACAGTTGTAACCTGGGCCGAGAGAGGAGACACTGCCATTACATTTCAACATTCATCACCACATTACATAGCTAACTTTGTCTAGCTGAGTAAAATATTCATAAAAAACATGTGTTGTGCACGTATGGCAGCGGGATGCAGTGTTATTGAGTCTACTTGGATAGCTTCGTTTCCCTGCAGTAACTAGAGGGGTTATTAATCTTGCAATCTTCTTTTCTAATGATTAATTTTAATAAACCCCTGCCGTTCAGCTTGTATTTTAGACATCACTTAAAAATGCAGATAACTCCTGCCGTGTGTGGGTTGGCTGGCCGCGCAGAACGAGAAGCGCGTTTGGACTCGATCTGGTGCAGAAACCGGCTGGAAATCTTTAAGAGTTGATGCTATTTGACCTGTGTCAGTCACACTGCATGTATGAGCTCCAGGCATTTCCTTTCTGACACGAGCTTCAGTATCCTAAAGACAAGCTGTGGCAACAGGGAAACACTAGCTATCAGAGTCAGGAGGTCATACACCACATATTGAAACGACCTACAAAAACTGCCTCTATGAATAAGAGAACAACAGGCTTTTAAACTGCCACTGAGGACTCTAGAGGGAGGCCCCGCGGTTTTTACTGTTGTATTGAACAGATTTATTTATATATATAGCTACATCTTTTCAGGCTGGAGAGAAAGAAAAAAAACTTTGCCTTCTGAAGGATTGTGACAAAGCACTGGGGTGAGAGGAAGTTTCTCTTTTTTATATTTATATACACTCTCTCTCAGTCAGGAGAATGAAATGGCAGGTGGAGTCAGCCGTCACCGGAGACGCTGGAGTTTAGCCTCCCGGAGAATCCTTATTGTATAGAATCCCTGAGCTGCTGCAGCATTTACTCTGGCAGCTTCCTTATCCAGCAAACAAGATGACACGACCAGGAAAACGGCATTGATCACATTTCTCTTGCTCTGCCGTGTCAGTCGCGTCTGTGCCTTTTAATAATGTCGGTGCAGCGTGACGTTCCTGAATGCAAATAACCCGCAGGGGCAGAAAACAGCTGTATGTTCCATAAAGTCGGAGCTGCATGTGAACGCTGCTCTTTATTATTAAGTCGAAGGCAATTAATTACTTAAAATTGACAGATTGCCACGTTGCATTCAGTCTGCAACTCATCTGCGATGCATCTCTTCACAGCAGCTCGACTGGTTATGAAAGTGTCACTCCTGTCACGCCTGCGTCACTCTGCAGCTAAGTTCACCATCCTGCTGCAGCTGTGTCACGTTTTGTAGAGGCTGGACTCTTTCTCTTGTGCATATACATATGCATACACGAATAGTGCTAAAAAAGATCTGTGAGAACTTGGAAGGACAGAAAGGTTCAGCTCGTCGTGCCGCCGTCCAACCACGAGCGCGTGTGATCCGCTTGTGGGAGGAGGGCCAGGCAGGCAGCTGCTCTCCAGTATTGACTGACTGAGTCACGAGCAGGAGAAAAAATGGTAACAAGTTGTCAGTTTTAGAGCCACAGCTGCTGTGCAGTTTGGCTTGTGCTGCGGAGCCTCTTTTACAAAACACTCTCCACTGGTCAGTGATCCCTTTAAGTCGTAGCAGTAAACAGGATGCTGACTTGCTGATGTGGTTCAATCCAGACAGAGTGTGACAGGTCTGCCGCTGAAAACGCTGCTCCTGGAGCAACAGTGCTGTTCCACTGTGTCTACTGCGGTGTGGACTAGTGTTGCCAGAGACAATGGCAGCCACCAAAAAATAGATATTAAAAACCCCTCAAATATATTTTTCAACCACAGCCAGCTGACTCAGGATTGCATGGAGGTAATGTGACATCCGCACACGTCCGAATGCTTCACTTCCTTCCTGTTCCTGGCTGGAGAACATGCAAAATGTTCTTACTGACTCTTAGATGAAGGTGGTCACAGCATGATGACTGCTGTACACTTTTTGCACACTTGAAGCCAAAGGAGACTCGTGCGGAGCCGCGGTTTTTTAATATCTTACCCAAGTCTTTAATGCGAGGCAGCACATTTGTTGTGAAGTTGCTGTACGAGGCGATCTTCCCCTCCGGAGAGCCGATGCCCACATGAGCCTCGTATATTCTCAGGCTCGCGGGCTTCCTCGGGCGCGGGTGGACTTGCTGAATAAAAAAAATGACAGAGTCTGACACTTTTTCCTCTAAAAACTGCTAAAAAATAAAATACATCTGCTGAGTAATTATGACCCATAACCACAAGGTGCTGCACAACAGGAGAAGGATTTGTTTTATACATATTTATAACCTGGGGGCTACCCACCAAGCCTGGTGAACACACCATTTCAAGTGCATGATTGAGCTACTTATAAATAAAACAAATATACTACCAATACGAGGGCCCCTCTAATTAAAACGGTGCCCAGTAACGAGTGATAAAGAAGGCGAGGTGCCCGTTAATAGCCTGTTTCTGCTTTGCTCGTTCACTCTTGGGCTAAGGACATCAAGGAGCATTGAGACACATTCAGCGCCACTCGAATCAGCAGCATCGAGCAGCCGCATTAAGAATGAATGGCCACAGCAGCTGATTTACACAGAGACTGGTCCTCAATGCAACAAGGACCAGAGAACACGGATTTCACTAAGCTAACTGTGGTTCTAGTGATGCAACATTCAGCTATCAGCACTGTGACAAGATTTCTATTAAAAGAAAATCATTTTAAAAAATAATATATATATTTAATTTCCATGTTGTCAATATTTGTTACATTTAGTGCTGCAAAAGAAAGTTACTAACTTACAATGTACGGCTGAGGTGGATCCCAGTGAACCCAGTCATAGATGACAGATTTCTCCTCCCTGGTCACATATTTGGCCCACGGAGAGATCCGGTAAAGGCGCTGCCCCTCTTTGGTGTGAACCACCACCTGGGAAAATAAGACAAATGAGTCTTATTATAGCAAGGGCACCGAAACAATGGCAGGGACTGGACATTATAAAAAAGTCCTGTAGTCGCTTTGCATAAGCGACACGGACGTGTAAAAAGCAGGCGAAGGATGACAGACAGCATCACGTGCACTGAGCTGCTGGATTAAAACCCTGCAGGAGACGTGGATGAAGGATCACTGCATGCAATCTAAAGTGAAAGGGGAAAGACAAAGCTACAGAGAGAACATCAGCAGCGCACTCACAGGCTTCAACAGCACCTCCCGCGTGCCGAGTCCTGGATGCGTTTAATATTAAAGTCAGTATTTACATCTTCGGGCTGTGAAATGCTTACATCATAAAACTGTGCTGTTGCTTCCTATCCATTATACAGAGAGATGGTGCAAACTGTTTACGAAAGCCGCCCCTTTTCCAGAAACCCAATTCCTGCTTCTCCAGTGCAGAATCCACAGCTTTAAAAGCGTTACGCACGGCTCTCTGCAGGATCCGCAGCGCAGTGTCGGGGACACAAAGCTACAGTATCGACTGAAAAACTTGTTGCAGTAAATTTGGATTCAGTGGTGATTTATGCTGTTGTATTTTGAGGGGTGCAGCTCTTTAATTGGTTTTAACAAAGCCACAGACCCATGTTGAGAGGGGATTTGAGCCAGGGAGCAATTTAGAAAAATAGGAAATCTAAATCATTATCCTTTGCCTCTCATCTATTATGTCTGCAATTCAGGATTGGAAGGGGGTAAAATAAATATAGTTTGGAAATCTGACAAGTTACTTTGCCTCCATCAGTCAAATAAGAAAGGAGAAAGCCAGCGTGAGAGCTGGAAAAACCCACTAAGAAATCGATCCTGCAGTGTTTCCCACAGTATGTGTTCGCCCTGTTTTGTCCCCTGCAGAAACAGGCATTAGAACCCGGCTAATTCTGGCTACTGTTGTGAAGTAATGACTGTTCCAATGCCACCTGCCTGTGAGCTGTTGGCCAGACTCCCCTCTGGGGTTTTTTCATTATGGCCAGGCCACCTGGGGTTAGCTGCCTGGCTCCCCTTATGACATGCTTCACAGTTTATAGGATTAGGAAAAGATAGTTGGATAAATGGACTGGCATAAAGCCCGACAGAGTGGTGGTCCTTCACAACAAATTGGCCGGCATTAGGCACATTAAAGAAAAATCAGATGGCTGGTGAAGCTGAGGGGGTGCACGGACAGGAAAAACAACCCAGAACTGGACAATCTGCAAGAAGTGAGGCGTGCACAGAAAAACGTTCCTGATTGGTTCGATAAAGCTTCCGTTTATTCTCTGCAACCTCGCAGGCTTGCATCATAAAGGGCTCATTGTAAATACTGTACCCACAAAAGGACACTTGCTTGTTTATGGAGACAAATTGGGCACCGAACAAAGGGGATGGAAGGGCAAGCTGCTCTACATGAGAGCGATTGGAGCTGGGCTTGTGCTTCCACGAGGGAGTGCTGTGGAACTAATTCTAAAGTGGGGCTCACAGCAAGGCCGCCATTCACAGGCAGCAGGGGTGCACGACGAAAGGCCAGGTGCCAGCGTTTCCATCTGCTTCTTATCGTCCTTAGACTGACCTCCGATGACAATGGGAGCCGGGCAGCCTGTCCAGGGCGCAGGAGTTTGCCAACGATGACCCGGTCCCAAGGAGAGTGCCGTAGCGATGCCATCCACTCCACGCCTGGCATCTCATTTCTGGGCTATTTCTCATCCACGCTGTTTGCTCGGGAGACAATGCATAATAGGAGGGGTGCATCTTTTGCATTTAACCCTGATGAATTATTTACTAGAGCTTAAAACCAATCATGTACACCCACTGTGTGCTGTGTTTTGCGCCGAACAAACGGAGCACAGCGTCCTGAGGGATCCCCGCAACAGATGGGAGCAGAAATAAGAGCCATCAGTCGGGCTCCTCAGGTGCAGCTACTCTCCACTGTGCAGATTGTGTACATACAGTAATCTCCCTCCTGCACTGTGAGTATGACATGTTGTTGATGGCGACACGCCAAGTTTTCACTTGGTTCATAAGACACCACACATGACAGGGAATCTCCCACGAACATTACAGTGACAAGTCCCTGCGCCACCGAGGCAAGATGACACCTACTGAGGGTGTGAAAATAAGCATGAAGATGTTTTGTTCTCTACCTTGAGTTTAGAGTTATGATCCACAGCTGGAGACTTGTCATGCTTGGGTGGAAGAATCAGTTCCCACTTGCCAAATTCTTTCTTGGTGTAGGGGTGGGAGAATTTGTCCCAGCCATCTACGGGGAAACAGGCAGAATTTACACACATCAGATTAATTGGTTTTCAATGTAGACACAAACATTAATTCCAATTAGCTGCAGCCTCGTTAAAGAAAGGTATAAGCGGTGGAAAGAAAACTTCTGAACATGCAGCCCAAATCTGTCTTTTTCTGCATTTTGGCTTCATCGTGCAATCCAGCACAGGGTGTGATATTTAAGTGCAACTCTCCTGGTTTATATGCATAAACAATTAACCATCTAACTGTGCAATTAACAAGCGGGCGCTTCGCCTTAGCATTGACATCAGCATGCTAATTAGCATTAGCCTGAGAAGCTAAAACCGCCCAGAATGTTATGCAAGGTTAACTTTTCTGAGAAAGGTAATTCTGTGCAAACACAAGGTGTCATTTTAAACAGGAAGCACTCCGAGAGCACAAAGCTCCTCCGAGGCAACAACATTATTGTGTTTTGGATATTCTGGTTCCTTCTGTCAGTGCAGTAAAAATCAGATGAGGGCAGCGTGACAGATGAGCTCATACACCATGTGCATATGCAACCAGGCAGCTCATTCTCTTCTACTTTATGCATGTTTTAAAAATAAAATACATTTTATGAAAGTTTGATCTTGAAGGAGAGGTCAGAGGTCAAATGTGACCTGATATAAATCCTTATAAAGTACTTTCTATAAGTTTCTATATGCTATAACTTCCACGGAGGAGGTAAAAATAATTGTGGGAAAAAATAGAGTACTGTGCAAAAGTCTTGAGCAGCCCCTCATTTCTTTATATTTTACTTCCAATGAGCCAGAGTTAGTATTTTGGAAATCACCAAGTTTATTTCAAAGGAGCTATACATATGTAAGGAAACGAGAAAAGCGGAGGACTAAAGAAGACATAGGCCTCAAAAACTGTAGATGAACAGTATCTGAAGGTCATGTTCTGAAGAAATAGGGTAAAAATCCAGCAGAGACCTGACACGGGACCAAAGAGATGCATCGAGCCCTTCAGCTGATCCATCTACTGTTTGCCAAAGTCTCATCAGACATGATCTCAGTGGCTGTTGAGAAGCCTTTCTTAAGGGAGGAGAAGCAGGGAGAAAAGGCTGATGTAGGCCAGATTACACACGAACCCAACTGTGACCAGATCCTGTGAAGTGATGATCAAAATTTTAAATTTTTGGTTCAAATTGTAGTCAGTGAACAATGATCCCAAACGCACTGCCAACGCAGTAAAAGCACAAGTGAACCAAAAAAACCACACAATGGAACGGCATCAGTCGCGGCCCGGCCTCACCAGAGCCTGAAGCGTTACTGAGGCAGCGCGGGAACACGCCGACAGAAAACAACAAAAAGGCAGCCGGCATCCAAAGAACAGGCCGCAGAAATATTCCTGAAGACTCCTTAAAGAAATTACAAGAGCGCCGCCTCAGAGAGTTCAGGATGTGCCGAAGAATAAAAAGCTGGT
>VOQJ01030281.1:0-11933 GCA_015052665.1 Apistogramma diplotaenia
GACATATAAGACACAAAAATATATGTATATGTATATGTATATATATATATATATATATATATATATATAGAGAGAGAGAGAGAGAGAGAGAAATAGAGACAGTTTTGAGGTGCACTGAGGTCAGGTTCAGCATCTGAGGTGGAAAGGACAACACATGTGATCAGAGCCAATCTGGATTTGTTAAAGCTCATCACTCAGAAATAACTGAAGACGTCTCCTTGTGTGTGGAAATTTCTCTATGAGAGAACAATAAACATCCCACAGTGACACTGACTGACTCTGCCAGGGCTGAATTAAAAGTGCAACAACCTGATTCAGTGCTCACCCCTCAGGAAATTAACTGTTTTACTTACAACCTCAAAAACATGGGTCATTTCCAGCACTGGCTTTGGACCTGAGAACATTGTCCTGCTGCAGGAGCCAGCACTCCCCAGCTTCACTCTCCTGATTAACTGCACTCCATTATTACACAGCTGTGGTCAAAGGTTTACACACACTCATCACGGCCATCAATCTCATAGTATTTTGGGGCTTTAAATTACATCGTTGAACTTTTTCCAGGGTGGAATGATTGTGAGGCATAGATCTTTAATGACTTAAAACACAAGAATCGGGGGCTCAAATTTTAATTTATATTGCATTCCCCCGGGTCCATACTGCATCAAAAATATACACGCAGAGTTAAATATATACATACACACACTTAAATCTTTTAATAAGTGCTGCTGAATATTCTACAGTATCTTTTAACTGACAAGACCAAGGCCTATTCATTTCTCATTAGTGATTATGATTGACTTCAGCTGCTAGTTTGTCAGCCCTCACTGACTTGACCAATACTCAGAATGGAAACGTTCGAGAAAGTTGGTGAAGCTCTAAGAAGGAGAATTACACAAGTTGGGAAGGTCTCTTGGAGCCACTTCTACACAACTTCAGATTCCAAGATCATCAGTTCAAACAACTGTACCAAAGTGCACGTTGCTCAGATGTGTCACTGCCTTGCTCAGGTCTGGAAGAAGACCGAAAATATCACCCTCAGATGAGAAGAAATTGGTTAGGATGTTCAGGAGGAAGCCAGGAATCACCAAGACTCAAACCTGCCACGAGTTGGAAAGTACTACATCACCGTAGACTGGGAGGACGCTGACCTTTGCTCCCAAATTGACACCTTCAAGCTCCATTGAAATTTGCAGCAGCCCACATGGAGCCAAATACCCACTGGAGACAAGTTTTATGGTCATTTGAGACTAAACCTGAGCTATTTGACCACAATGGCAAGAGGTATGTTTGGAGGAGGGAAGGTGAGGCTTTGAACCCCAAGAAGAAAACCAAGCATGGTGGTGGTAGTGCCATGTCCTGGGGCTGTTCTGCTACATTGCACAGAGTGGATGGAATATGTCCAAATTCTTCAACTTCACCTCAAGTCAGCAGTTGGATGGATGAAAGTTGTTTACAATATGATGTTCCAGCAGAACACATTCAACTGGTTTTGGATAGAACAGGTCATTGTTACCAAAAGTCTGTTTTCAAGGTGCAACTTGCTTCAGGACAAATATTAGTGGAGGTCTGAAAGAATTCTAATTAAATTCATATTTCTGCACCTAATTCTTCTTCTGTTTGGGTCAATAAACATGTATGCTGAACAATTACTCCACTCTGGAAAAAGAACAGTTCAAAAAATAATCAAAAGCCCCAAATTACTGTGACATTTCCAGTATGCCCTTAATGAGTGTATTTAAACACATACATTATTCATTCTTCCCTCTCTAGATATTCCAGGAATGTTTCCTGTCTCACTGGCTGCCACCGAGTTTGGATAATGACTTTGGTGATGATGCTGTAGGTAATGTTTCCCCTCAACAGTCACTGAATTAAGATTGTTTGTGCATATGTGTTGCACAGCTGAACCTTCCTGCAGCTCCTCGACATCCGTACTTTTCTTTTCTGCTCAGCAGTTTTTATCTGAATGTTTTCCTGCTCTTCCGGAGCTTGTCTTGACTTCCACACTTCTTGTTAGCCGGCATTTCTCAGTGACATTTTGGACTGTGGAAAAAGCAAGCTAGTGACAGTTTGATGTCGTTTCATCGTCTCGCCTGCTTTGTAGGCGTCAACTGGCTTCATTTTTGGATCCATGGTTGGTTTTTTTTCTGGGAAGCTGATCATTTGGTGCTATGAGACTTGAAGGCTAATGATGAAGCCCAAAATCAATGCTTTTATTTTGTCAGTTGTGAAAAAGGTGTGTTTATTTTGCCTTCAGAGGCTGAGCTTGAGTACAGCACAAACACTGTGTCAGTGTCTTAAAGGTCATCTTGCAGGCAACTGTTACATCTACGAATATTTATAGTGAAATTGTAAATCAAATCTACCCATTTTCTCAGTATTAAATCACAGAACTCAATTTAGAAACTCACAGCAAAGCATTAAATGTTTGTGATATTGATTGGTCAGGTAGATGCCCTCAACTCTTCTGTTAGAACTTCATTTTCTATACATCAAACCTCACCTAAAAAAAAGTTAAAGACACTACTAAGTAAAGATATACCCTTTGGATGACCATAGCACATAAGCATAAGACATGAGTTGAGAACTGTTTTGGTCCTGGCAAGGTGAACTTTATTAACACCACAACAGAACCTGGGTGGAGAGTCTTTTACATTCCTCAGAGAGTCTGGCCCATATTGACATGTTAGTATGACATCATTTCTGCAGAATTGTTACCTGTACATATATGACATAGCTCTCCCATTCCACCACATCCCAATTTATGATTTAGACTTGGTGATTGAGGTCATCTGAGTACAGTGAAGTGTCCTGTAAACTATTCTGGTATCAAGGTAACAAGAAAATATCCCTCACCTCCAAGCGGTCCCAGCAGATGACTGAGCTTAGCTCTGCCTTCCTGTTAAAAGGGAGTTTTTCCTTCCCACTGTCACCGAGCACTTGCTCATAGGGGGTCGTTTTGACTGTTGGGTTTTCCCCATATTTACTGTATCATTTTAACTTTAGAATATAAAGCACGTTGAGGCCACTCTTTGTTTTGATTTGGCTCTATATAAATAACATGCATTTAACTGAACCAGATTGGGCACCATTCTTCCAGTCTTCTATTGGCCAGTTTTATTGCAAATTGTTTATAGACCAGACAACTACTGTCTGTAAACACTACAGTTTCCATATGATGGTGTTTCAGATATTTGCCTACCAAGCAAAAAAATCTGTAGTTAATTCCTGGGAGGAGACACAAATCTGTTGGAGGTTGTGTTGGGAAGGATGTCTGACATAAATACCTGAAGTTAGTTACTTATGTCGGTTGGTGTTATACCACAACATAGACTAATGTCTCTGCATGGCACATCACAATTTTCACTGCATTGCACTGTAGCACAAAGCATTAGTCACCACATCTCTCATTTGAAAAAGGTTTTCCTTGATAGGTCTTATTCATGATCCAGTCAGCTGTACTGTACAAGGTATCTAGAATCACGTGCTCTGGAGGTCGTGCAACGAGATGCGTCAGGATAGGCGATTGCAGAGCCATACCTTCCTGACTGAAGCCTTCATCTTAACATAAGGTTATAATCTGGGAGTCTCCGTCTCGCATACGTCTTCTTTTGCTCACATACTGAATTCTGTCTGTAAGCACTGCATCAGTTGAAGCGTTTGCATACACTTAAATCACCTTGTGTGGAAGGCAAAAAAAATCCATCAACATCATGCTGCTTTTGAAGGAGGAGTTTTTTTAATTCATTCATTGTTTGTGCACAGGGCTTGCAGATTTGTCACTGTCCACACCTTCTCTTGCAGTCATTTTTAAGTGAGGTTGTATGTTATGATTAGACTGTAATCGCACTGGCAGGGAATTCATTACAGCCTCTCGAGTAAACAATTGTTACTTCAGAATCCAATTAACTAAAGCAAACACACTGCATCAGTCACCAGCAGCACGCTGCCTCTGCTCGGTCCACACTCTGAGATATAATGTGTGCTCCACATGGAAGAGGCTAAAAAGAGCACTGTGTGACAAGCACTTCAGCTCCAATCACATGGGCTGACTCTGCTTTGATGTTTATGCTGCTTGCGTGCAAAGCCTCCGTGCAGAGAGAGAGATATAAGGGAGGGAGTTAAGGATGAATTTATTTGGCAATCATCCCATTTACTCATGAACAGTAACAATTCTTTTGACTTTGCTTTTTCTGAGATGAGTCTCAAGTGGCTCTCTGGGAGTTCATCTGAAATATGATTTGATTTTAGAATTGACTGTGCAGTCAGAATAAACAAGACATCCACAAAGGTCATTCCACTGTAACATTCCCTGTTTTTTTGCTATTGTGTTGACCTTACACTGGGTTACCCTAGTGGTTCTCAGGCTAAAAATATATACATTTATGTTTGTTGAAGTTCCCTTTCAGTGGTAACCAGAGGTAAAAACTACCGTAGTTTACCCTAAGTCAATGCCTTTCACTCATATTTTTCTAATTGATTTTATAAAACTTTGCAGCTCTGTTAGTACAGTTTTACTCTCACAACAGTTTATAAATTGGTGTCAATTAAATATATTTCCTGGTGGAAAAAAGAAGCCAGCATATCTGACCTGTATTTCCCACCAGCAGCAGGATAATCCAATTCCCTGCTGGCCTGTTGAAGTGCTTAAGGATGCAGCCGCTGTCACTTTACAGCCCTGGATGACCAGCTCGTCTCTGTAGCTGTGGACCATGTTTTCAGGGAACTCCCGGTGCTTCATTACACACTGCCTAGCAGGTGTCAGTTCACTGAGTACTGCATTCTTACACCTCTCAAAAAAAAGAAAACAAGTGGTGACACAAATGATATGAAATGAAAAGATGTTGTCCGAGCCCTCAACACACTGCTGAAACACACCTGAGGCGACTGAACTGGAGACAAACTGTTGTCGAATTTTTTTTTCTTAAATAAAATCTTCAATTTTGGATTCCTGTGATTAACGAAACAAGATAAAAGGGTTAAAGTGATGAATTTTATGCTTTGTTGCCATGTTATAAACCTTTTACTTACATTCTTCAGTATTTAGCTCAGCTAGAGCCAAGATCAGATAGTAAGTAAAGACAGTAAGAGGTTTCACATGAAACATTAACTGTTCCTGATGTGAGGTGCCTTTGGTCTCGGGGGGCTCGGCCCAGTTGCAGTGATCGAGCTTTTGGCTAGCTGCTGGCGCTACGTCGTTTTCTGTGTGGCTACTGTACAGGTTATGGACAGAAACTGATGGTTATCCTTCTTAGTCTAACTAGCCTAACTGAGGTTTCCTCCCTACCAGGTAATTCTGTGTTCTGCATGCACCTCTTTTTTTATTTTATGCTGTTTACAATTTCATTTAGCCTCTACTGACAACTGCATAAAAATTATTTTAAAAAGTTGTATAAAGTTCAATAAATGCATGTTTTGTTAATTAAATTAAATAATCAAGATTAAATTTATTGAACAAACAAATTGTGATTATTGTTTTTGCCATAACATGGTCCTCTGCACGTGCTGTTTCTGTTTGCTTCTCACTTGGCTGCATAGTCATTGCTACTTATGCAGCAGCTGCTTCAGAGCGATGTTCAAGGTAAGAAACCAAAATACATTTTATAAAATGTATTTTTCTGAGCACTCAGAATAAAAAAGTTATTTATTTACCATCAGGTCATTTGACCTATTATTTTGACCTATTATATACTTACTATCACTATTCCTAGGTGAGCCTGCAGAGGTCAGTGTGTAAGTATAAGACATTATAGGAAGCCTTTGTGCCTCCCTGTCAAGCCCCAATAAGAATAAAAGATTTCCCAGAACAACTTCATTCTTTGACCCTTCCCAAGAAACTCAAAGCAAGTTAAATGCAGCTCAGTTCCATTTATTGATATGGCACAAATCATAGAAACTCTTATTTCAACTAATTATCTTTGTTGTGGTCTTAAAACAGCAATATTATCCTAAAACATCCAGTGTTAGTCACAGATTTAGCTGTAAATTAGTGAAATATATGCTGATGATATTTCAGAATACTCATCAACCTAAAGATGTGATGTTTGATAGACAAGAGCAATAATTTGTAATAATTACTAAACAAGCTACAGTATACACCGATGCTCAGCAGTATCTACTATCAAAAGAACAATTTCTGACATAAAGTATCCTGAGGTGCAAACCGACAACACAAATTTAGAAAATGTTGGGAAACTGTAAATTGTAAAAACGAAAAAGAAGAATGCAGTGATTTGCAAATGTCACAAACCCATAATTTATCGATGACAGAACTCATAAACCACATGTTTCAGCTGAGACGTTATTTCTTCATGAAAAAGCTCATTTTGAATTTAAAGGCAGCAACATATATTCAATAAAGTAGAGACAGCTGGAGGAACACAATTAATTAGGCTAATTGGCAACAGATCAGTAACATGATTGGATACACAAAGAGCGGAGAGTAGTGATCAAACTGGGTCTATAAACTATGGAACAATTTTCAGAATAATGTCACTCATAAAATTGTGAAAACTGAATGTATCATTATCTACAGTACATAATATCATCAAAAGACTCAGGGAACCTTGGGAAATCTCTGTGCGCAAGGGACAAGGCTGAAAATCCATACTGGATGCTCATGATTGTTTGGCCCTCAGGCATGATTCTGTCATCGAAAGCATTGCATGCACATCAATGGATCCATCAGCGAGTGTGTGTGTGAATGTTAAATTAAGTTCTTTGGTGTAAAAGCGCTGGATGAATGAAGGGGTAGGCCATGGAAACTGACAGAGTGGTCAGCAGATGATGTAGGAGGTTGCCAACTTTACCTCTAATCTTCATGTGGCCTTTAGATAAGCTGAAGAACAGTGCCTGGAGATGGTTTCCATGGTTGAGCAGCCTTACATCACCAAGTGCAATCCAAAGTGTCGGATGCCACCGGATGCTAGAGCAGTGCAGATGTGTTCACTGGTGTGACAAATCACGCTTCTCCATCTGGCAATCGGATGGATGAGTCTGGGTTTGTCTGGCTGCTTTGTGCCAAGTGTAAAATTTGGTGGAGAGGCATTGATGCTGCTTTTTCAGGTGTTAGGCTCCGCCCCTTAGTTCCAGTGAAAGGAACTCTTAATGCTTCAGCATATCGAGATATTTTTATGCTCTCAACTTTGTGGGAACAACTTGGGGATGTTCCTGGGTTCCTGTTCCGACATGTCTGTGCACCAGTGCACAAAGAGAGGTTAGTAAAGACAGCTGAGTGAGTTGGTGTGGGACATCTTGACTGGCCTGCACTGGCTCCTGACCTTAGCCAGTGTCTGACCTCACAAATGCACTTCATCTTGCATCTATTACATCAGCACAGCTTTGTAGTATTATTGCAGTATTAATATTATGCTGTACTGACCTGCCTGCAGTTCAGTACAGTAAATTCAAAATGATGGACATTTTTTAAAATATTTAATATGTTCTATTGTAATTAAAGCCATTGCAAGTCATTGCATTCTGTTTAATTTATTTATGTCCCAACCTTTTAACTAAATTACTAAAGTTCTTTACTTACATTATAATAAATAAGTTCTCGAGTAAAGTATGAATATGTTATTTAAAGGTTTTGCTTTGAATTACAGTCACTATAAAGCCACACAGGCCAGTGATCTGTACCCATGTTTTGGTGAAAATGTATCAAATACTTTGGTTTTATACAAAAAAAATGGAATAATTGTAAAAATGGAAACAAAGTGTTCAGTATGAGCGATTTTCTTTCCTTAGTTGCATACAGCAATGAAGCCTAAGACCTGTAAACACAATATTGGCTTGTTTTTGAGATGTTCAAGCTTGGCTGAACAAATGAGGCATCTGCAAGCTGAAGCTGTGAATAAACGTTTTCTTATGTTTTAGAAATTCTGTCAAGTTTTGTAAGTTGTGGCACTGCCTTCCAGCTGAAGGCCAGCGTGTGCCATGGTAATCCTGTGAGACCAGAACACTAAAGCTGCAGCAATACTATTTCAATTAAGACTTTTCTTTCTCCCAAAGCAAATTGGTCCCAGTGTAGGATCCATGACTGAAAGGTGAGTGCTTGGTGCTCGGACCTTTATTCACAAAAACACACCAAGAATCCGATGCCATGCAGGCCTGCCACCTGCTGGTAAGTTGGAGCGGATTGGTGGGAAGGCTGCCAGAGGACCTGGTGAAAGCAAGCGAGCAGTGAGGTAGGAACTGGGAATTCCTTGTGGATGAAGCCTGTCTCTGGAGCCTTTCACTCCCACATTGAAAATAATGTGCTTTTTTGCACCCTGGGGGATTTGGGGGACATTATATCCCAATGGATCCTGGTCAAAGTCTGTCAGAGGTAACTTTCAGGACCTGTGGTCAGCTCTTGGACTTTGTTGCACTGCATCACTCACTGTGTGATGTCAGTTAAGTCTTTGACAGCACTGTGATTCAACCTACAGGTAAGAGCAGAGATTTGGACTGCGTCTCTACACCTCTTTGTTTAGACATCCCTGCACCGCAGTGCCATAATGAGCCTTACAATACCTGCTCCTTCTTGCATCTAGTATACAAAGCCTTACATCTATCCAAGGAAGATTAAAACTGGATTGGTACTGAGCGCATCCTTCCTCCCAAAAGCAAGAAATGTTTTCCACTCCAAAACGTTGCTATTGCAGTCTCAAAGGGCTTGAGACTTTTTATGTCCATTAGTACACACTGACAGCTTACCTTAGGAGGTTATTATATACAATGCATTTTTAGCAGCAGGAGCGAAGCATTCTGTGTGCCGGGGTAGCCCCCAGTGTGCGTCACGCTAAGTGGAAGTGCTCTCAGTATGTCAAGTTGACACAGCTTCAACTTTAAAAAGTAGGCTGAAGCTGAAGCCAGTCTGAGTGGCTGGACATATCAGGATGCTTCATATGTACAGTAGAAATGAAGCCTGGAATCATGTGAATAATTCACATAGTCATTTATTTGTATGCATCATTTGCTTTTTGCCATTTTGAAAACATCCACATGAAGTGTGCTGCAGCACATGCCGATCCATGCCTTTGAGCACACAGCGTTAGCAGGTTTGACCCTCCCATTTTCTCTCATCTGAATAAATTAGTATGGCTGAAAATATCAAGAGAAAGAATGACAAAGGGCCTCATTGAGTTTGCTGGAGATGTCGTATATCTCTCTCGTGTATCCCTTGTCTTGCTCTTCATTTCCTCCACCAACAACAGAGCAGGCATCTGAGTTCAGTTTAATTAGATTTAACATGAGTTTGGACAAAAAACAATACATCTTCTAACATTTGCATGACAATGCCCTCTAATTGTGCTTTTGCTTAATTTGTTTTTAATAGCTAAAGCAGCAGTTCCTGATTATATTCAAAATGGAT
Organism: Apistogramma diplotaenia; assembly: GCA_015052665.1. Lineage (NCBI taxonomy): Eukaryota > Metazoa > Chordata > Actinopteri > Cichliformes > Cichlidae > Apistogramma > Apistogramma diplotaenia. Next base: position 9,356 of record VOQJ01030281.1, read on the forward strand.
CACTGTCACAGGCTCCTCTCGCTCCCCGCTCTCCTTTCTGTTTTTTCCTTTCCCAGCCTCCCTGGAAATTCAACCCCAAATGGCCCGCATAGAGAGTTATTCACAAGTATCATTAACCCTCCTGACTCTTCATTGTGTTGTTTTCCTTTGGGGAAATGGAATCCGTACTTGTTTTGATGAAGAACTGCAGCGGTTCCTTTGTTTGGGCCCCAGATGGAGAGAAGCCGATACTTGATTGTGTGAATTTGGTTGTGCCCTGAGCTCTGGAGAAAATAGCATTGGATAATGGTCACTTCTCCTCAGCTCTCTAAAGCCTTCTTCTCTCTCTCTTTGCCACTAAACCTAAATAAGGAGCACCAATTTACTGTGGAGTGAGGAACTTGACACAAACTTGATGCTTGTGGCTGAAGGACTGAACCTAGCCCCCGCAATCTACTGCTAGTCGTAGACTAACAGCCACTTCTGCTGTGGACCTGTGCTGGATTTTAAACTCTCATGCAGGTTTATACATACTACTGCACGGTCAGTTCTACGTTATGTGGCCATGTTCCCCTCCTGCTCAGTAGAAAATATGATAGCAACCATTTGATGTAAGTAACAGAACTGTGAATAAAAACTGACCACAAAACAACATACTTTTTACGTCCCAACAGTTTCTGTAATCACGCAGTTCCAACATGTCCATTTCACGCTGCCAACGGTGAGATGTGCAAAGGTGTGAGAGCACACGAGTGCCACCTTTAGCTTCAGACAAACTGTCCGTTACAACGGTTATGAAGTTTTTAATGCTGCAAGAACAAGGCAGTTGATTTACTTTGGGCAACATGCCAGATATTTACATCAAAAGTTCCTCCTGGTCGAATCTGTTAATCCTGTCTGTCAGCTGACATGGATGCTGCTGTACAGCTGTGGCTGGAGGTACAGGCAGCATATTTGTAAGATCCAACGCAGCAGAAGCTGTTCATAATCTTCTAAATCCTCTAATTCTTATTTTGATTTTTATCGTTAGTTCAGTGCAGACTAATGCACTCGCATTGGTCCAGTCATGGACAGTCCCTATCCACAGTGACTCCCTCTCCCCAGCCGCCTCCACCAGCTCTTCCGAAGGGACCCCGAGGCGTTCCCAGCCCAGCCGAGAAACAGCCGAGTCTCTCCAGCGTGTCCTGGGTCTGCCCCGGGGACGTGCCCGGAACACCTCACCCAAGAGGGGCCCAGGAGGCATCCTGGTCAGATGCCCGAACCACCTCAGCTGGCTCCTTTCGATGTGGAGGAGCAGCTAACTTGGTTATCAAGCTCTATCTTTACGTTTTACAAGCACAACACACAGACACACATAAGTTCAAATGTATTCAAAATCGAGAATAAAATTATAGAATTTCACTGAAGCACAAGTTCCTTCAATGGCCTGCATGCATGTCCATTAAAATGGTCCAAATAACATCAGTAGAACAAGTGACTTGAATCTCTGTGTTTTGATCCCTGAGTGAAGCAGACGAGGACCACACAGCTGGCAAAAACCGGCTCTAGTGCTGTTGATGTTTAATAGCTTCTCAAATCACTCACTCGAGTCTCTCTCTGTCTTCTGGCTCCTCTGACATCCTTCCCATTCTGTACCACCTGCTGGAAATGCAGATGATGGCAGGTTAAGTTGTATAGTCATTGTCATTACTACAAGATCAAATCACAAAAGGACAATGACTTTTCACAGAAGGTTTGCTGACAGATGGAATCTCTTCCTCCAAACACGACTCAAGAATGAACGAAGTTTTCAAATTTCTTTTCATTTATCATGATTTCCCAGACAGGATAATGCTTCAGGCATTTGAACGTTTACTGACCTTCATTTCCTCCAAATGATATAAAGTGGCATGGGTAACGTTTTTTACCCTGTTATGAGACACTCCTGACAAATAGACTAAAAGATTTCAAAATGCAACGATCAAGAAAACAGCTGAGAAATAACATCATGCCACGAGTCAAATCTGGTGATGATAGTGTGATGGTCTGAGGCTGCTTCGGTGCTGCAGGACCTGGAAGACTAAAGGAGAATCCTGCTGTGAGTGTTTGCAGACTGAAAGGGCAACAAAGCTTTACATAGAGAGGGTGGAGGGACGGTATTAATCAGAGTGCCCAACAAAAATAGACTTGAGTCAGAATAAGGAATGCTCCCAGCAACTAATGTCCTAGCCTATTCAGCTGGAGGAAAAACTGTGGCTAAACACTCAGGAAATGATGAAAGCTGAGCACAATCTAACGGATGACATTGTCCATAAAAATGCTGCATGTGTTAAAGACTTCCCTTTGAAGCTGTTACAGTAATCACATTACACATTACATATAATGCCACATGACTGTGTTGAGTGGTAACTAGCATCAAATCAAGTTTTGGCCAGGAACTTTTTTTCCTTGCAGGGGAACATCCACATTTCTGTTAAGGACAGGTGCACAGGTGGAAAACTGCTGGATTGTGAAGGCGTGCACGGCCGTCACCTCTGATGTTGCACATCGCTTGTGTACAAAGTCACAGGGGGAGGTCCTGCTGTCTGCTGGGGCTGCACATTGGTCAGGGGTGGGTGGG
>VOQJ01030283.1:5810-28808 GCA_015052665.1 Apistogramma diplotaenia
TTCTGAGCACTTTCTGCTGAAGGAGCACGATGTCCTGCTGGAGGACACCGGCATCAAGAGTGAACCAGTCTACACACACTCCAGTCCAACCTGCCAATCCACAGCCCGATTACACGTGTGTGTGTGTGTGTGTGCAGCTGATGTCTGCGCACACACACTCCAGTTAAGCGTTAAATAAATGATCTGCAGTCTCAGCTGCTGTTTGACCACTTCAGCTGTCGCCGCTGCAAAGACACCGTGAAGAGTGAGACTTAAAAATACATGATTAAATAATGAGATGAGTGTTTGATTTCAGTGTAGTTGGTCAAATATTAATCGTTTTTGAGCTTAATTGAAATGTAAAACCACTCGTTTTCATAGAAATGATCAGAGCTCTCTATAAGAGGCAACACTGTAAAAACTAATAACACAAACATGCAGTTTAGGCTCATTTCACACATCACTGGTCTGCTATTGTTTATCATTGGTCCTCAGTCATCAAACTTATCAGTCTTTGGTTGCTGATTATTATCAGAATCAGAACTCGTAACACAAAAGTACAAAGCTGCAGATGTGGAAAATGGTCTGTGTGTTATGCAAGTTCTGTATCACAGCATAGTTTCATTCAAAACTGCAGTATTTCAGCGACATTTAAACAAGCTTGCAATTTATAACAGATCATTTGGCAGCAGCCAGGCTGGGAAACCGACTTCCAACGAGCCGTCCGACGGCCGGGTCACTGATCAATCAGCCAATGAATCACCTCAGACTGTGAGTCAAATGATAACCAACCTGGCCTGCTTCTAAAATAATTCAAGGGCAATAAATCTGTGCTCAAAGTGGGGCTTCATCCATGCAGGGCTCCATCATCGCACTTGAAGCGGAAGATTCATGTGACTCGAACTGGCCCGGAAAACGTTTTCCCATAAAAATCACAGCAAAAGCCGAAGCTGTAAAACAACGACCAGGACCCTTTGTATTAGAATCTGGAGTGTTTGGTCCAATAAAAGCTGGAATAAGGAGATGATTAAATGAGTTTATGTCACTCACATGTGGGAGCCAACAGGAAGATGGGCTGCTTAGCAACAGAAAGTCGTTTGCTCCCACTTCTGCTGTGTCAGGAAACACGTTACATTGTAGCTGCTCACATTAACCCTTTAACACAAAACATCTTCACATTCGTACGTGCTGTAGTGCCATCGTGTGGGATATTTAACTCACTATACGTCAACAGAGCCTTCAGAACCCTGATTGTAATCACATGCATGAAGGTAACCCATAGTATGGTAGGTGCTAAAACTATCATTGTGCCCCCAGTGCAAGACACGGCTCCAAACCCCGAAGAGATTCAACTTTCTGCAATCGAAGACAAAAACGCAGTCGATTCTCACACTTGGAAACCTGAAATTATGAAGATTATGGTATTTTTGCTAGAAAATTGTGGCTGTCTCCTCTATAATGTGCTGGAGGAAACCCTGAACGTGCATCTCGTTGCCTTGAGAGGAAGCCAACTGCAGCAACAGTTTTTCACGCAGAAATAACCTTTAATCTCTTCTCAACCGCCCTTTGGAACAGGAACCGCTCGCCGCCCCCTGTGGAGTCAAAGTCGATCTCACTTTCCAAACATTATGCAGCACATCATCGCTGCTCCCAGAGCACAGAGACCTTATACTCAGATATGCTCATCGCGTGCAGATTATGCTGAGAGGTGTCAGATGTGTGTGGCAGAGGGTAAAACGTTGGCTGTGTTGTCTCTGAAAGGGTGACCCCTGTGCTGCACCCACCATTATTCAGTTAACATTTTGACAGTGGTTCATGCCGTAGAGGCCTCTGTGTCTGACACTGTGACTCTGCAGCTGGGAGACGGCACACAGGTGTGTGTCTGCAGTGCAGCATGAGCACGAACACCTGCAGCACTGATGGCATTGGTGCAACAGCTGAAATGAAACGGCAGGTGCTGATGTGGCAGATTTGTTTCAGATCTGTCAGAGTAGAGCAGCTACTCCTCCACACCAAAGGAGGACCCTCCCCCACCCGGCTGGACCTTGATAAGTGACAGGAAATGGATGGATGGATGAGTGGGTGGAGCCTAGATCCTCTAGGATCTGATTTGCTTCCAAACCCACACAAAAGCCATAGAAACTAATTTATCTGTTAGTAACAAAGCTCTGCTTCCACCTCCAGCAGTAAATAAATGGTGCTCATAAACTGACCCAGGAACTGCAAGATTGGGTCTAAATCATCCTCAGCTTGGCTCAGGTGGAGGTGAACAAGAAGACATGATGGTTGTGGCGCTTGGCTCAACAGCATGAAAACTCAGAATCTGACACATGCATTGTGACAGTCTACCTTCACGGTGCATTCACAGTCACCACTCTGTATGCAGACGGTCTCTGCAGACTCTGTTTCGGGCTGCGTGTTTCCCCTGCTCAGGAATTTCAGAAACCTTGCAAAAGCCACACAGCAGCCGTAAGAGTTTTCAGCTGCTTTGTGACCTGAGCTTTGGCACCGAAGTATTTACAAAGTCTAATTTTTCACCGTGTTAACGGCACCAGTCCTCTGTGTAAGAACACCCCTGTTTGATTACTGGCAGTAAACAAAAGGTAGAAATCAGTGCTCTTTACTTTTGACAGTGTTTGGTTTGACAAAGTAGAAAGTGAGTCTGTAACATCACCTGCATCATGCTGCGCCTTCTAATCAGAAGGTTGCTGGTTCCATCCCTCCGCCTGCCAACGTACCCTTGCTCCTACTTCATGCATGTTTTCAGTGTGTGATCCATAATGCAAGTGAGTGAAGCAGTAGGTGTAGGTGTCTGTCTTTGGGCGACGATGGCGAGGACATTTGACTCCACAGGTCAGCGCCGTCGCAGCCGAAGCTGTGATTAACGGCCGCACCATCAGCGGGCCCATGTGGCACTCGCCCCAAGTATTCAGCTTGATCTACGGGGTCTGACCTGCTCTTAGAGTTCAGAGGTCAACTACAACATGAAATATGGATGGACCTCGTGAGAAACGGAGCGCCCGCCTCTGTGTTTTCTTTGTAAACCGAAGTAAACCGCGAGCGGGAGGCTGCAGGCATAAATTAGTGCACGTTTGATGCCACAGTCATGACACTGCAGTAAAACATATTTACTTTCTCAGGCTGACCGGCGGATATGTTCTTTGCATCTGTTTTGCAGAAACTGCCAGGACTGAAAATTAAGCAGTAAGTTAATAGAACAAATTGAACTGCAGAGGAAGAGGAGGGAGGAAGAGGACGTGATCGTGTTTGAAAGGCAAAAGCAGGCCGAGGCCTTCGGTCCGACGAGCCCCGGTGATCAGATCAGAGCTTCTAAGTTTCATCGAAGCGGTACAAAGCGGTGGGGACGGATTGTGTCGTAAACCTCGACCCTCCGCAGGGTCAACAAACATCGACTGTCCATCTCTGGAGCTTTAAAGTGCAAAAGCTCTCACTTTTCAGATGTTGTCTTTAATCTCGGAGTATTGTGGTGAGCAGGCTGATCCGGCCCCCGGAGCCCCCGCGCTTCTTTAAAGGGGGCTGTTTTTTACTTTTCTGCCGCTCTTTGGGAGAGTGACCTCAGATTCCTGCAGTGTTTTTAAAACGGGGAGTTTGGCTGAACCGGAGTGACTCCCAGGCGCTCGGCTCTCGCACCGCCGAGGCAACAACACAGACGGGAGGCAGTGCCATGATGGAAGCCAGACGTGACGTCCCAGCTTATCTCTCCTGGGTGTTTCCACTCCAAACATCGCTGCAGTGTGTAAAAAATAGAAGCAAGACTCAGTTTCTGCAAAGTTTTCCTCCTCCTCCCCTCTTTCCTTCCTTCTTGACTGGATTCCTAGAATTCACTCCTTTGTTTTTGATCAGGATGTGACTCAGAAGTGTTCAGCACACACAGGTACAGCCAACAGGTGACACCTCGGAGCAAAGCTGCACTACTTTTCCTTCATTGTTCTCAAAAAGAAACGAGGTGTCGCTTTTATGGCTTTACCTTCTTTCTGCAAGCGCCTGTGAGGGGCTCAGTGTTCCTGCAGTGGAGGGGAGAGGGATCAGTGTGTGCTGCTGCCATCTAGTGACGGCCTAGTGCTTCCCTGGAAACGCTGCACCCCACTGCAGTTTGTTTAAAGGTGAAAATGATCCATCGACGTGTCTTTATTATCCTGCAGGTTTTTACATTCCCACAGCATCCACGTACACGCAGCCGAGTCTGTAGCTGCAGTGAGGCTGATGTATTTCATCTGAAATCATACAAACATTTCCACTATGGTGGGTGACCACAGCAATGCAGATTACTGGGGCCTCGCTCCGTCCATATGGTGCAGAAAATAGCAAGTCTCAGTAAACACCACATATTGGATTCTGTGTAAGCAGATGTCAGGATTTGGCATTTTTATGCACTTGACCTTATAGCGGCTGTATATGCATGCTTAGATTGTGTTGTTATACATAACACTTTGATTTATTTTTGCTTTTGCACCATAATGGGATTGAGGCTTGCAGGGAGTTGCTCTCTGCGAGTTGTGTAACTGAAGCTGCCCGTTGCAGCCGAAGCATCTCGAGGAAATCTTAAAATAGTCCCGAATAGAGTTTTACGGTTTATCGGTGGGTGCGGGCGGTCTACACGTCACTGCCCCCCGGGAGCGATGTATCACTTCACAGCATCTCGAAGAACAACACGGGCTCAGAAACGGGAGCTGCAGCCGCCGCCTAAAAATAACCCCCCCGGCCAGCGCCGGGTGCTTACGTGTGTGTGGCAGCATGCTGGAGTGGGCAGGACTTTCCATGTGTGGTTCTGACTACTTGAAAAACTTTATCAATGTCAGCTTAGCAAATCCAGAGCCTTTCCTCCCCTGCCTCTCCTCATTTCTTCAGCCGCGAGCCAAGAAAATGTCCCGCTTTCCAAAACGGCCTTGAGAAAGTAAAATTCCCATATCTGCGGTTTCTAAAGGACCCGATCCTAAATCATTCAGCACGATACCACCTCGGCCACTTCATCTATTCCTCATAGCCGCTCACCTGAAGCTCGAATAAATGACGCGCATCGCAGCGCAGGCGAGCTGTTCCCGTCTTTTGGAGAAACGGCAGTAAAATATTCTAAAGAACTTTTAAATCACTTAAGCTTGGCGTGAAGCTCGCAGGCTGCCCTCTCACCCTGTGGCACCTCAGCGGCGGTTAAGATGATGCCTGACAAAGAAGCAGCAGCTCTGGTCGTTTCTGGAGGCTGCGAAGGATCGCGGAAGCCTGAAAATTCGCTCGTCTAGTTTTCAAACTGTAAAGACTGTGATCCTCCCAGCGTCTGAGAGGGGAGCTGGGTTCTTCTCACACAGAGTCGTCGCCATCTCGCTGCTCTTGTTTTCCACTCGCAGCTTTTCTTTTTTACGGGACGGCCTGGCTGCGGAGGTCGGCTCCACGGGTTTGGCGACACAGGCTCCCAACAGGAGCGAATGAGGTCCCCGATGAGGCCTTGGCTGCGCCGCCTCGGCTGAAGTGCCCCCACAGCTCCTGCCATTTTTGGACGCCACCCTGACAACAGGACTCGCAGGATAAGAGCGTGCGGTCTGGGGCTTGGATCGGGATTTTCAAGGACATGCAGTTCAGAGCTGGACGAGCTCGAAAAGCCTGACTCTGCAGTTATTTGTTTGCGGACTGAAATGAACTGTTAATCACAAGCAGTGCATGCCTGAGGTATTTTGGCATTTCAGAGCAGAAGTACACAGTGATCACTTTTAAAAGCTGGCACATTTCACTGCCTGTTCTGATGCCTTCAGTGTTGCTGCTCTTTCTTAATCTTATCTTTTAAAAGATGGTGATCATGGAGCAGCGAGTCACAGGCCAGGCTGGGCTCCTTCCACTGGTTTATAGCAGTTAGACCTGAAATATCCATATTCACACTGCCCTGTTTTACAGACCCCCTCTGCTCCTACTCTTCATGACTGCACTCTTGTCCAAGACATACAAGGAGGCCACAGAGACTCCCATATAATTATTGGCACTGGCCCTCCTCGGAGTCCGAAGTCGGGCCCACAAATTTATACGACGCACCAATTGCAATGCCGCGGACGTCTGCGCGGAGAGGAGGACAGGCCATTAAAGCAGCTGCTCGGATCCCACGGGAGCGTGGCGCCGAGGTACCTGAGCGAGCAGGGAATTTACTGCCCGAGGTCAAAGGTCGGGGTCGCACGGGGGTGATATTCGGAATCAAAGGTAGAGAGGCAGCTGCTGCGGGAATAACAGGGCCTCCCCCGGGAGGTCAGCAGTCTCAGACAGAAAGACGAGGGTCATAATTCCTAAAAGAAACGATGGAAATAATGGAATAAATATTCGGATATTTTACAGAGTGTGAACCAGCGCCAGTGTATATTGTTGTTAAACTCAGGTAATTACGGCCTCGCTGCCTCCCGCTGCTGCACTGATGCTACCCTGCACGTTCATCACTAACCAGCAGCAGCTGGTCTCAGTCCAGCCGCCCGCGGATGCAGTTGGTGGGTGTCTGCGTGTGACTGATGGATGTGCTGCTAACGTCCGCGGACAAATGGAGGACTTATGCAGACAACAATAATTATATGTGCACTCAAATGTGACCTTATTCACTTTTAATTCACTCACATTTTTTAAGTCGAGCATCAAATTCACCATCAAGTTCAAACTAATTCTTAATAATCATTTAATAATCAATAAACTCTGCTTTCAGCTTCTTAACTCAAAAGATCACCAACTGTCTTTTTTCATCTGTTGCTGTTTGGCCTTAAATGATCTTTGTTGTTGTTTAGGCTCCAGCATCTGTTTATCGTCGGGAGCGACTGTGGTTTTGGTTAAATATCGAAAATAAAAACCTCACCTTTACTTTTTAAATATTAAACAAAAAGTATTTTCCAAACTCTTCACAGATTTCTTTTCCTCGACATCTTCCAGGCTGCAGTTTAGCTGCTTATGTATATAACAAATCCCAGACCTGTTTGTTGACCCGGGGGGGTGCAGTGGATGTCTCCAAAGCTGCATTTAGTGTCATGTGGATGCTTTATAGTGTTTCCTGCTGGGACGGTTGGTGGTGAGATGATGTCTGCACATGTGCAGGAGCGAAACGTTTCACAACTTCCCCCAAAAAACCCAAAACTGCACCTGAATCCAACCTGTTTGGTTAAATGTTCCTGTGAGGACGAGGAGCAGGTTTCAGCGAGCCAGATGTGCGCTGTGGTTGCCCTTAGTTACGGTTATCAGTGAACAGGACCATTATTGTGAAGGGATGTTTTAATCCAATGAAGGAGATTTCTCCCGACGAAGCTGAAGCTCTCATCAGGTGCTGCGACAGGGGTCTGTCCTCTCAGGGGTCTGTCCTCTCAGGGGTCTGACCTCTCAGGGGTCTGAGCTCTCTGGGGTCTGTCCTCTCTGGGGTCTGACCTCTCTGGGGTCTGACCTCTCAGGGGTCTGTCCTCTCAGGGGTCTGACCTCTCTGGGGTCTGTCCTCCCTGGGGTCTGACCTCTCTGGTGTCTGAGCTCTCTGGGGTCTCAGGGGTCTGTCCTCTCTGGGGTCTGTCCTCTCTGGGGTCTGTCCTCTCTGGGGTCTGACCTCTCTGGGGTCTGACCTCTCTGGGGTCTGTCCTCTCTGGGGTCTGTCCTCTCTGGGGTCTGTCCTCTCTGGGGTCTGTCCTCTCTGGGGTCTGAGCTCTCTGGGGTCTGAGCTCTCTGGGGTCTGACCTCTCTGGGGTCTGTCCTCTCTGGGGTCTGTCCTCTCTGGGGTCTGACCTCTCTGGGGTCTGTCCTCTCTGGGGTCTGACCTCTCTGGGGTCTGTCCTCTCTGGGGTCTGACCTCTCTGGGGTCTGACCTCTCTGGGGTCTGTCCTCTCTGGGGTCTGTCCTCTCTGGGGTCTGTCCTCCCTGGGGTCTGTCCTCTCTGGGGTCTGTCCTCTCTGGTGGGCACAAACAAATCTGTCAAAGTTCAAGCAGGAAACAAACTTAAATGTTTGTTTTTGTTTGTTTGTTTTTGGGGGAGGCAGCAGATGATTGGACCTCGTGTGTGTTCAGAGTCACTGCTTACATGAGTTATAATTATTTCAAGTCAATAATCATAGATATCAAAATAGTGTATTTGATCACTCTGCACATGTTCCTGGATTTTTATCCGAGTATTTGTTTGCTTCGTTCCTCCTCCTCGAACACGTTTTCCCACTGTTTCATGTTCCTCATCACTCACAATAAAAAGATCATATTAGAGTTTTTTTGTGGTCTCGGGTCATAAACTTTAACCTTCTAATCACGGAAACCTGCTCTTCTGACCTCACGGTGCAGAAATGCAATAACAAAAACATCATGCGTTGATCCTGATGCATCACCTGTTAGACACAACAGTTGCGTGCAAAAGTGTGGACGGCGTTCAAAAGCGGCGTAATCAAGTGTGCAGATGCGATGGTTTATTATCTGAAATGATACTTGGCGACGAGGCCATTCATCACATTTGTTGAAAATTAATTTAGCGAAAGTCAAACCTTTTTATTAAATCATTGCGTGATGTTGTGCAGATTGCACATGTGGCTCCCAGAACGCTTCACACGACTTTACATAGGTGTTACCACATTACATGGCAGCGCTACAGACGAGCGCGATCGCGGCCAAAGTAAACAGTCGTGGTTTGATTTATGCCGAGGTGATATATATCCTTAAAGCCGACAGCTCACACGGCTGTGCCAGAGCGTTGCTGCTCTGCATACACACATGATGCAAGCTGCACGTGGTTCCCAGAGGAAAATGGCAACAAAAATATTTATTAAGAGCAGAAACATGACTGGCAACATTTTCTGGACCTTCCTGCTAATGCTGCGACTGAATGCCAGAAGGTTATTGTTGCTCTTGGTTTCGTTTACCTTCTGTTGCTTCTTGTTTGTTCTGCACATCAAAGCAGTAAATATTCCAGTCGTGCTGCTTTTGCAAACCTGAAATCAGACTCGTTATTGAGGGACGGACGAGTGTTTGTTGTCTCACGGGGTTCTGACCTGCATCGCTGTTTATGCTCCTCCACAAACGTCCTCATTCACATTTGCACATTTCCACTCGAGTGTAAAACACAGCATCCTTTGGAAAGTATCTGCTGCCGGAGCTGGAATATATCAGTGTTTCTGAGGAGATGCACAGATTTCTCATCATCAGTACTAAATGTACAGATCGCCATCTTTAGGTTTACTCAGGAAACTCTTCGAGGTTTTGTTGTTTCTGCTTGTTTGGCAGTAAAAAGAAGAACAGAGCACGTTTCTGCCATCCAAAGACCCTTTTTAGGTAAATGTGGGCATGAATGCTTAGAGTGGGGTCTAAAGTATTCTCTGAAAGCACACCAGCAGTGACCGCTTCACACAAAGCTGTTACCAGGGGATTGAAAAGCAACCTCATCACAGATATTGAATTTGCAGCAAATAAAAGTGCTGTCAGAAGAAAGGCGTCTCACAAATAGAGGTTTGAAAATCACTTCTGTGAAAGGAGAAACGAGGCCAGACTCTCGGGGTGGGCTACGATATAGCTGCCAGCGTTTCACTGTGGATGGCTGATAAATCCTGGCTTTAGATTTGAGGCAGTAACAGCATGTATGTGAGGAGATGAGCCACAGACTGGATATAAAAGATGGAAGTGAAACCAGTGCAGAAGCATTTTCTCTCTGCTGGTCCATCGCAGAAGGGCCGAAGCCGGGGTGCAGCCCGGACACATCAGCAGTGCTTTCAGGGTGATGCAGACGCTCATGCTCACATTCACGTGCAGGTCTCTGGACTGTGGAAGGAAGCCAGGCTAACATCAGAGGTCGTCTTCGTGCTATTTTTGTTTGTTGTTTCATATGTGGCTCTGGCCACAGTGTTGCATTAGTGTGCTGATGACAAAGCTGGGAATCCAGGCCTTCCACGCTGGGATCTGAGCAGCGCTGTGGAAGCTGCAGCTTTGGAGAAGCTCTGTGTTTGTTCTGACTGTGTGCACCCTGCGCTCCTCCAGCAGCACCCTGGTAACATTCATACAGGCGTTGCACACATTTACACCTGGGTGCTGCCCAGTCAAACCACTCTGCTGCTAGAACCTGGAGGAACGAGGTGAAAAGAGCTCTGCCGAGCCCCAGTTGTTGCTGACATGAGGGATACGGCTCGTTTATTCTCAGAGGTCACCGGGTTGACCTTATCGGCCTTTCTCAGATATCCATCATCTGCTCACCACAGTCCCCTTGTTCTGTGTGCAGGGTAAAACTGCATCGACGGCCCTTCGTCGCACACAGACTTGTGCCGTTGCACATGTTGACGTCTCCTGCTCAAAGCCTCTGTGCCAAGTTATTGTTTGAGCAGGTAAAAACAAGAGGCCAGCAGTCAATGGCAGGAAGCGGTCCCGGCGGGCCTCGCGGCCTCTCGGCAGCGGATGTGATTTCAAACGCGTAAAGTTATGCTTCTGCAAAATATTTGCCAGACAGAATCTGTTTCACCGCAGAGCCAAGAATGACACAACCTTCTGAGAACGTGAAAGGACATCGTTTGGATGGACAGCACAATTATAACAATTACTGATGCTTTTACTGTCTGATTTTTATTAACTGGAGATGCAGGAGTGAGGATTTTCCTCCAGTTCGGAGGCTTCGGCTCACTTCCGCGTCATCGTCTTTGATCCACGTTTACAGAGCAGATGTCACTGAGCCAACGTGGCTTTTTCATGCAGTCATATCAGGCGTTTCTACAAATGCCTCCGTCTACACTGAAAAAAACGCAGAAGAAGAAACGGTGCGCCGTTTCCTTTCCTGCTGCAGCTTCCTTCCATTTGGAAAACATTGTTTATTGCAGCATACAGCAATAATTTCAGTGACAGGCAGCTGTGTTGTGGCTTGATCGCAGAACAATCAGAAGTCTTTTCTTCTTCTTCCTCTTCTCCTCTGCAGCAGCACTCCTACAAAGGTTTCATGGAAGAAAAATGCCTTTTTAGTGCAAAGGGCCAGAAGGTCGAGGAAAAGGAGGTCTGAGAGGTCCTCACGGCAGAGACGCAAAACCATCCAACAAACGAGATAAAAAAATCTTCCCTATATGTGATCTCTGATAACTGATCCAGTTAATAAAGTCCGAGACGAGCAGCTCCTGCGGAGGAAACGATCAGCGGCCTCGTCGATGCACAAAGAACTAATTACATACAAGCAAAAGCATAAAGGTGCATCAGCAGTAAACGTGTGGAATAGAACTTCTTTTAAATCGATGTTCCGGAGACGTAAATAAATGAAGCTCGTTTAGCTTCAGTGACACTGAGATGATATAACGAGGTTACAAACGTCCACCTCTCTCAGCCCCCCAGGACTGAGGCTTCCTGTGGTCAGAGTGGAAACTTACTGGGGTTACTGACTTCCCAGATTGTTGAACTCTTCCTGACTGTGTTGTTACAAAGTTGCTCAACAAATGCATATTTCTTCATCTGCTGTAAAAAGCAAAGCTTTGATTGGCATTCCTCAACATGACTTGGAGGTTTATACGCATTAATATAAATATGTCTATTTCAGTATTTCTCTTCTCCAAAAACTGAAGCACTGGACGGTGTTTCGTCCTCTGTAAGGGCATTAAAGCGGTCATGGGTGGGACACTTAAACTTTCCAGTGAAAGCCAGACTGATGAGGTTATTTCAGAGCTTGCAGACGTATAGAAGCCGGGAAACTTAAACACATCGCTGCCCATATTTAAGAATTGGCAGATGTGTATGTGGCTTATTAAGTATCCTATTAAGGGCCAGTGTGGGCCCAATAAATCAGCCTGAGCCAGTGAGAACGTGAAAAGACAGAATTAAAGATGGAAATAGATCCACCTGGGTTACAGTATAGCACATGTTGCACATGTACAAAGTTTTCTGGTTTAGCTTGTTACTCACACGCTGTACTACAACGATGCAGTTTGAATGATGAGTCCTTTTTTATGGAGTGTGCTTGATTTCTATGAAGGCACACATCATTGTTTCACAGCTGATTCCGTTCTTATCCAGTCCAGGCCGAGCTTTAGCTGGCGGGCGGCGAAATAAGCCCAAATCATCCCCCTTCCACCACCATGCCCAGGCTTCTAGCCAGCGGTTGATCGGCCGGCATTGTGCCTTGCTGAGGATTTCACCGGCTCAGCGGTTAGCATTAGCATGCTCGTTAGCATTAGCATGCTAATGCTAACACCGCGATGTGATGCTCAGATGTCTCCACTTTGGTCTGTTCGGGTGCATCTTTGTGAAACCTAAACCTGCTGCCGTGTTTGTGTTTAAGTCTTTCTCCTTCAGCCCTTCCAAACGGATATGTTCAGTTTTTTTTTACTGGACTCTCGTGAACATGTAAGATGCCAGCTGAGGCCTGCAGCTCCTCTTTGGGCCCCTCTGCGCTTTGCACAGTGTGAACTTTGTGCTAAAACACACCTGAATGCTTCACACCAGAAGACATTGCTGTGGAAGGAGAAAGGCGTACCTTTCTGAGCTGTAGGATGATATTCATTAGCACTCGTCCTCCGTTGCCTTCCTCTAATGTTTGTCTCCAGTACAAATCAGAGCCTCGTATCACAGTTTATTTATCCTCAGCTGTGGGCGTGAAACACTGCTTCAGAAGTCTGTGGGCCTCTTCAGCAGGAGTGAAATAAAACGCTCCCACTGCTGTAATTTAAAAAAACAGATGATGTGTTTACGGCACGTCACTTTTAGGTTATACAGTGTCGTTAGATACAATCCACTCCCGTCCTGTTCTGGCCTGGTTTCGCAGCGCTTCAGTCTGGCAGCTCTCACACTCGGGGCGCCCCTCTCTGTGAACCCACTTCCTGTTGTCAAACACACAAATACTTTAACTCGCAGCACCGGGGAGGAAACTGCGAATGTGAAGATGATGAGAGGGGAAACGTGCTGGTGGGGTTATGAGCGTGATAGTCGCCATCTTGTTAATTGTCCTTTCATCGTGTCTGGGAGGTGCTGATTATAAACACACTGTGGATGTGAGGGGGGCTCAGGGGGCCCCCCTGCCTCCCGGAAAGCTTCACGCTTGTGTTTTGGCTACGCGGCCTCGCTGAAACGGTGCGATCGGTCCAGCTTCACATTGTTTATGTGCCTTTGCTACCACGTGTGCTCAGGCTGAGGTGAAAGATCTCTTTGTTTCCCTCCAGCTCGTCCCCCGGCAGTCCCGGGTACCTTCATGGCTCCTTAAATCTGTGAAAGTGCGCTCAGACGAAGCTGATTTCTCTGTTTGTCGACATTCTTTATTTGGGCGTCGGCGCCTTACAGCTGAGTGCACAGGAAACCGCTAAAATCTAATCTAAGTTTTCACATAAGAAGTCCACATCGTCGTACGGCACCAGGTGCTGCAGCGTTATAACAGGCGTGAAATGAGATCTTTGCTGCAAAGCTTTGAAAGGACAGATTGGATGAAGAGGACTGGGGGGGGAGGGGGGCACAGTCACGACTGTACTCTTGGATTTCATCCTGATCGCTACCACAAGTGCTAATTAAATGGTTATCTCAGTGCCCCATTTCACTTTAATTCCATCATTTCCCTTTGATTTGTAACACATGGCCGAGGTATTTGTTCCCGCTCTGCCAGTGTGAGAGCAGCAGAGCGACTCCAGTGTACACCTCCTGACTGACAAAGTGAGTTTTCTTTGGGTAAGTGTATCTGTCCAGGTGTCGCCGAACACACCAGGCTGTTAACACATTAGACGTTTATGAGACACGAGTGAATGCAGTGTAATGCACCTGTCAGAGGAGGCAGCCGAGTTAATGACGTCTCGCTGCCGCCGCTGATATCAGAACTCTGTTCAGCCTCAGCAGGTTTGCAGAATAAAAAAAAAAAGCAGAACCCAAACTGACAAATTGCCTTTTTATTGGGGCCGTCTTCATGCATAAAGCGTTGTGTAACTCTCCCGTGGTAAACTCCATATGTGAGCTCAGGTCAAAACCAAACTCATCCTTTTCAGTCCGTCTCACTTCATAAATCCTTCAGTCTTGTGGTGCAGGTTTGGGAATACAATCACATGCTGAGAGAAAAGGGTGCCAAGTGGTTTACGGCTGTCTGTCATCAGTAATTTCATAGGCCAGATGGTGACAGGTGACAGTGAAACATGCGAGTCGTCGTTTCTAGGGAACAGCTGTGGGAAAAACCATAAGAAATGAGATGCTGGCCACAACAACGAGGCGACTGACAGGTGAGATGAATAGCAGCAGGACCACTGAGAGGGAGGACTTCCTGAGCCTAGCTGCTCGCTGTGGAGCCCCCCCGAGAGCAGCGTAGCAGCGCTTCCTGTTTGCGTCCCGACACCGGGGAGGACGGGCCGAGCTGCACCTTTGTGGTGCATCGTGGGTAGAAAGGCGCAGCATCAGATGGGTTAAGCCAACCACAGGGGAGCTGTTGGTGCTGCTGTTCACACTCAGTGGATGATGTGTCTACAGTTTGTTACTGTCCTGTGAGCGGATGCTCGAGGATGCAGGTTTTCTGAAAGCTTGAAGTCAGAGGCATGTAGCTGCTGGCTGTCTGCCTGGATACAATCAGCATGTTTGTGTCTCTCAGAGCAACTTTTAATGAAATTAGCTGACAAATAGCATCACCTGTTACGGGCTCCAGTTTGGGGGGAGGGCAAGTTTACAAGTCTGTTGTTTAGCAGTAATTACAAGATGAAGATGATATTTAACCTGACACACTGAATGCTTTCAGTAGGAAAGCTCGGTCACATTGAGGGAAAAGAGTGATGTGTGCTGCTTGCATCACCAAAGGCAACACAGACTATTTTCCAGAGGCTCAATTCAACCTTCTAATTAACCAGACAGCCAGCATCCCGAGACGTTCATCAATCAAAGATGTCCCAAAGAACCTGAGACGTCACGGCTGTCCAACGAAAACACGGCGGAGGTGTGTGTGTGTGTGTGTGTGTGTGACTGAACAGCCTCGAGTCTTTAAGCAAAGACTCATCAAATGTATGTCGACAAATTCAGCGCGTTGTTTATATTCCTGTTTACTGCAGCAGAAACATTTCAGCTCATTACAGTAAGACGAGATGTTCTCGCTTTGCCAAACCAGCCGCTGCTCCCATGCAGCCGCTGCTCCCATGCAGCCGCTGCTCTCATGCAGCCGCTGCTCTCATGCAGCCGCTGCTCTCATGCAGCCGCTGCTCTCATGCAGCCGCTGCTCTCATGCAGCCGCTGCTCCCATGCAGCCGCTGCTCCCATGCAGCCGCTTTAAACTGATTGGTTTTTATGCTTCCTGGCTCGCAGGGACAATGGATGATCACAAAGACCGAGGGGGAACTCCCCCTTGGTCAAACTGAAATCAGAATCACACTGATAATTACTTTTTTACAACCTTAAAGATGACAGTGATTAATTGCTACCAATAACATCACCCAGAGGTCACATATTTTATTGGTATAAGGAGAAAAGCCACACCGGTTTTTGGTGCATTTACATCCCCGGTGTTCCCACAAGCTCCGCGACAGCAGATATACATTTATAAAACAGCTCCAAGATTAATACCACAGTAATAATATGCTGTCAAAACTTTTAAAACAAACATCCTGACACTCGATATTTTTCCCCGACATGATATATTACAGCAAACCCGCTGAAGTCAGCTGACGAGCGTGTCACTGTGGAACGTTAAAGCCATTAATGCATGAACAGCACGATGTCTTTCATGGTAAAAAAAGGAAATGCCGAGATTCATCAGTCTTGTGTTTGCATATTAGAAGCTCGTTCATTAGTAGAAAGAACTTCAGGCCAACCACAGGAATCACGTCTGAATCAGAGCATTGAAACTTCAAGTCTGTAACCAAGTCAATAGTTAAGGACTGAGACCGCCGTCCCTGAAGTGACACCAGTGTGACACTTCTAATAATCACTGATGACTGTGTTCATCTTCAAAGCTGTATTAAAAAGAGCCTGAGAATCAGCCTCATTCAAGCTGTACAGATGGAGACCACACGCGCTTTTTCCCGGACTCTCGTCTCAGGGAATCCATCACAGGTGTCTACAGCATTCCCACCTACCGCTGCAGCTCTTCTGCGCTCATCAGTGGACACTTAAAATGTCAGTACTTGGTTCACGGATGAATTAAAGACGGTGTTGCAGTGTGGAGAAGTCATTTTTTAATCTTTTCAAAGCAGAGAAATAAAATCCCTTCAGGAATAAACGGAGTTTTTGCACTCTGTAACCTCAGCTGCACATACTTTTCATCCTAATTTACAGCTCGTGGCAGAGAGATCCCGCCTTTAGTAAATCAATTATGTGTGCGACGAGCTGGAGAAGGCTCGATACAGATGTCCTGAGTGATGGATCGCTCTCTGAGCAGGTGTTGGACAGAGTTTATACATGTATGATGCTGTCGGGTCCTGCACTTGATTGAGGTTTATATTGTGCTGGACTGATTCTCAGTTCCACTTCAAAAGCCAGATGAAGAACTTTGCCCACATTAATAGTCTGAAGTTGCTTCCTGCCTCTAGCAAGAATAAATGGTTTGATAACCAGTGATACTGATGACTTAGCATGAGCTGTTTTCTAATATTTGGGACTAACTGAACGGAGCTGACTTTAAACTGCCAGCTTTGTAGAGCAAAGTCTGTGCGATGTGGGAAATTACACCAGTGGGACAATAGAGGAGCTAATGTTGATAGCCAGCAAGTGGGCCTCATGTATCCTGCCTCGCTCAAGCTCCATCCAGGCAGCCTCAACCACACCGGGGGCTCCAGCCGTGGGAGTCTGAAGTGACTTTAAAGTGACTTTTACACTATCAAGACTAAGGTGGATGTTACCTAGGAAACAGGATTATGAACCCTCCCTTAGTTATGCTGCAATAGGCCTAGGCTGCTGGGGGGTTCCCATGATGCACTCTGTTTAAACCCCACTCTGCATCTAATGACTGCCCCTCCCTGAGCCTGGCTCTGCTGGAGGTTTCTTCCTGTTAAAAGGGAGTTTTTCCTTCCCACTGTCGCCAAGTGCAGCTCATAGGGGGTCGTTCTGACTGTTGGGTTTACTCTGTAGTTATTGTAGGGTCTTTACCTTATAATAAAAAGCACCTTGTTGTGATTTGGCGCCGTATAAATAAAATTTAATCAAAGAATCTGAGAAGTGAAGTTTTATCTACGCAGAGTAAAAAAGTCCTGCATCAGGAAGAATGATTCTCCAGTGCTTAAGAGTCTGTGCTGGCACATTACCCATAAACAGAAGCACAAATAACCTTAAATAGTTTTACGAGTTTACCAAGTGAGAACAGACGAACCTGCGTAGCTCACTCAGCTGCTGCTGACGCCAGCTCATCCAGAGACACCCCGACGAAACACTTCCTGGGCTTTTATTTCATTTATATAAAACACCAAATCAGTCACCTCGGGGCGCTGATGGAATGAAAACAGATCTCATAAACCCTTACTCTATTAACATAGAACATGAAAACATAACTTTTAAAAAAAAAAGATGGCTCAATTATTAGCTCAGATTGATTGGCAGCAGGTCAGTAACATGATTGGGTATGAAAACAGCCTCTTGGAGAGTTTCGTCGGGCTCGTCAAAAAGCTCTCCGATGGTACCGGAGTGCATTAGTGAATATGGAATCTAGCTCGCACATCTGGAAAGGCCTCATACAGGTTTTAGAGCAGCATGCTCCCATACAGATACACATACTTGCACATTTCAGCAAGTCGATGCTAAACCGCATTCTGCAGCCACTTTGGCTTTGTAGCAGGGGTCTGGGTGCTGAACCTGTCGGCCTGCAGAGCTTTCACCAAACAATTTGGAATCCTCTATCAGCCGAGCAGTCCAGCAGCGGCTCTGTCCGTTAACGTGTTGCCAGTTTTAACACTTGATGTGTTTTCGATGTTTTGTTGGGAAGAAAATATGGATTCATGCAAATGGTTGCTTTCTGCTCTTAATTTGCATTTTGCACAGTTTTTTGGTATTTTTCCGTCTTTTTTCTCTGTTTTTCATATATATGTATATTCACTGTGGTGCTGTGTGTTTGTCTTTGCATCTGCCACATTTTAAAGTTATTAGTCGCCATTTTCCCCCGAGTGCATCAAATAATTACACACAGACTCGTTTTACTTTGAAAAGTTTTATTCTACAGTGCCAACAAAGTTTGATTTATAAAACGAATTTTCATCGTCCATGAGAAGAAACGCGCAGCTTAAATGTGGAATACCTTCAGCATCTCTCTGCCTCATAAACACATTTGCTGACAAGTTCACTGATTTAAAGCGTCCAATGGGAATCCTCAGCGAAAACACACTCGTTCCAAGAAAGTCGAAGCGCCGCTTTAAGTCGGTAGGCACACCGCTGCTGTTTCCCTCGGCTTCTGGCAGCGCTGTGTTAAAGATTAGTCATCCGGAGTTGTCACTGCTGGCACATCTCGACTCTTACCACTGTGTGACATCATGCACGTGGAAATTAAACCCAGCGAGCGCATCGGCCGCGGCCAATTAAAGCCCCGAATGTTTTGAACCAAACAGAAGTAAATATGGAATCCTGGAGCCGACCTCACGTTGCAGTTCGTATGAAGTCATGTCTCTTTACACATGGATACCTGCTTTTTATCTCGTTTTGAAATCATGTAGCCATTTGTAATCTTTATGAAGATTGAGAAGCATCGTAGCAGTTGCTGCACATCTGTTGTGTTGCTGTTTTTTACCTGACAAATGTATCATTTAACTTGAATTGACCGACACTCCAGCAGCGTACGAGACATAATGCAGACTAGGTGCTTTTTATGTTGTGTATCTGTGTGTCGCCTCGAGCTTTCAGCCGATCTGACAGTGATTCATGCCTTTTTCCCGACCGAGTCAATTACCTTTAAACAAAATATTTTCGGGTGTACAGCGCTGCACTTAATTTAATGGCACAGTGCAGGCTTGTAAAATCAGCTGAATCCAGCTGGCTCACGGTTTTACAGCAGAGCCTCGATGCTCCGGCGCTTTAAATGCTTTCTTATGCTTTTACTGCTCAGACCTGTGAAGAAATTACTGCTCTGTAGGTGAAAATAATTAGCACACAGCAGTTCGAAACAGGCCTGCTTTCATCATCCGCAGACGTTTTGTGGTGTTAAACGTCTCGAACTTCTGTGACGCGGCTGAAGATGCTCACCTGGTGTCAGTGACACAACTTTCACTACAGGAGGTTGTGGCCTATAAATAATAATAATAATATAGTTGTATATGTATGTATTTACAGTAGTAGGGTCAATGCACAGTAATATACATTATAATATAAGAGATAAAAAGTGCCACATTTTTGCAGGCATTCGTTTGCACACGGTTCTCTGAAGGTCCCAGATTGAGGTCTGGACTTTGGATCATTGCAGCAACTTGATCCTTTTCTTCTTCACACATTCTGCTGTAGATTCGCTGCTGTGCTTGGGGTCATCGTCCTTTTAGATGACCCGGTTTAGGCCATTTGAATCTAGAATCCTTTGGCATAAACAGCAGTCGACTCGGTGACTGCAAGGTGCCAAATCCTGGGGCTTGAAAACGAGCCCCAGTCATCAGCCCTCCACCGCCGTGCTGACAGCTGGGATGAGGTGTTTGTTCCAGAGGTTCAGATGCTGTGCTGCCAGGTCCTTTTGAGAGAGAAGAGGCTCCTGAAACTCTTATTGGTTCAGTCTTTTTCTAATTGAGATGTCATGACCTTTAACCTTTAAATGTGCTGCCTGAGCGTCCGATGGAGCTTCTGGGTTTTGCTGACATGTCAACACACACCTGAGTGCTCACAGCTTCCTGATGATCAGCCAATCCAGAGCGTTTGATTAGCAGCACCTGGCTGCACCTACAGTGTCCTTGAAGAGTGAAAATAAACCTCTGTAATATGTTTTTGTGGAGCATTTCATATTCTACCAGCTCCATTAGGAATTTAAGCTGGGACACGGAGCCCGTCGGACGGAGCTAGAAAAGCAGCAGGGAAGTCTTTCAGTGGCTCGATGCTCCGTCTGGTGCTTTGCTAAGCTCACACGCTACTTAACTGTTTTAAAAACATTTTAATATGTAATATTAGACCCGAGAAAAACAAGCCTACACATTCAGAGGTTTTGCAGCCAATAAATGACTTTAGGACCGTGGCTCTTTCATCAGGAGCAATCCACCTCCAACTTGCACTGTTTTTACAGCAAGCGAGCCGCAGAAAATCAGCCGATCCCATCATCAGATTATAGAACAGAATTTAGGGGTTTTCCACTGAAAACGGCTGTAGGCACATTATCTAAATAGGGCTCTATTATTGGAAAGGTGGAAAGCGGCGTAAACATGACGGATCGCTCTGCGAGGAACACGCCGTGTCCACTGCCTTTCAGTGCTGAGCTGCATGAGAAAACACTGCATAACTGATGCTGTTGTGCAGAGTAGTGAACGAGATGCACGTCTGCAGCAGCGAAGGAGAAAAACGCCAAAGGTCGGCGTGAAAACCTCGATTTAATTTCAGATTTGGATCACAGAGAACCCCACTGCGCTCCTGGTGTTTTACACGTCGGGATTCGGGTTTATTTGCCCCAAAAGTGGCCGATTGCTTTTCCAGAGAAGCGCTCGTAAAGAAACAAACAGAAAGAGGCGTAAATCTGCAGATGCATGAATCAAACGGACTCGTGCACGAGAGGAGCAGAACAAAATAGACAAATCAAGGGAAACGGTGCTGCCCTGCTAAAGGTTAACCGGCAAATGTGCTCCGCTCGAATCAATCTCTTTTATCTCGGCTTTAATGGTCACAAAGTGCAGTTTCTGCCCAAAAAGAAACGGCTCTGACGATGACGTGCTGCATTCAGGCCCGGTCTGCCTGCAGCAGCCGAGAGGAGGAGAGGAAAATGAGGAGAAAATGGAGGGTAACATAACCACAGTGATTAGTATGAAACACATCTGTAGCTTTTTTAATAGCCAGGCCTACCATAATTGCCCTGTGCATTGTTTTTATACTGCCCACAGCCTGCCAAGCTGCAACTGGCTGTCCAGAGCTTTAATAACCTGCACTTATTCTATGCACACTTAATTTGAAAATAACAGCATTAAACAGCCTCGTTGGTGGGCCGAGTTTACGGCTCCGCGTCACCCGAGTTCGACTGTTCTTCGGCTCCTCCGTCCGTTAATTAGCGGCCTCGCTGCTCCCGATCAACCGTCATGGAGATCAGCATCCATCAGTCCGAGCCACGAGCGGAGCGTACAGTAAATAAACAAATTTAATACATGACCACACAGAGGAAACAAAATTAATCTTTTTTTATGCATAATTTAAGTTTTTTTTCCTAACAAACAAACCTGCTGTACAAACAGTTTATCATTATTATTTAGTCATCCAGGGAGTAATTATCATAACACAGCGTTTGTGTGTGCGTGTGTGACTGTCCAGGTCGTTTAAGCTAAACACACTCATTATCCTCCTGCTGTAGCTGTGGATACTTTGTCACCACATCGTCTCCCTGAGGGACTTCCAGTCGTTGCTGCCGTGTGCGCTGGTTTGTCTGATCTGCGTTAATGAAACCGAACAAATGTGAGAAGAAGCACGCGGAGAGTCGTGTGTTTTTCTGCAGTGTTCAGGTACAGTCTAAGTTAATATATATGTACGTGCCTTCGAGCACTCAGTGTAAGTGAGGAGAAAGCAGCTCCAAACCGTATATTTGGTTACCGTGAAGCAGAAATGCAGAACACATGAGTCTCCTGCTGGATGCTTCTCTGCTGCTCAGGGCTTTGGCTGCTGTTTCGAACCACCCAGAGCCACTCGGCTGAACTCGACCTCACCTGTTACCTGTGTTTTAAAGAGACCTCTGCACAGGGAGGACAGATGCCAGGCCTCAGGATGAAATGCAGAAATGCCCTGAAATTAGATTTAACTGTTTGACATGTTTAGCTTTGCTTTATAAAGATCTGCTCATCCTGATTCAGCCAAGTGGGTTTTGTTCTGTGGAGGAACGTTTGTTTGTTCGATGTCAGAGTGAAACGACAGCCTACCTGCACCTTTACATCACCGTGACTCCCGTTTATTCTACACTGGTGTTACTGCAGCGTTGTGTTTGTACCTGATCAGAGCAGATTGTTAAATCTGCTTTGTCCTGACACACAGTAAAGAGCATCATTGCATCTGTGAGCCAGCCAGGTTACTATTAACACTCCCAACCAGCTCAGGAGGTGGAGCAGGTCACCTCCTCATGCACTTGTGGGTGGATTTAAACCTGATGGAGCTGATCTGCAACTGTTGATTGGCTGCTTCAGTTCATCTTTGGTGGTTCATGCTGGTAATTGTTTGCCTGCAGTTTGATACTGTAACTGCAAAGCAGCTGCTCATTGATTTCCTGCAGCTGTAACATTGGTGCCTTGCTCAAGAGCCTTTGGAGGGTCAAGGAAAAGGGGAGATGGTTTCTTTTTTTCTTCTTTTGCAGCTGCTTCACTTATTCAAAATGCCAGTCTGTGAGCACGAGGTCATGCCTCTTAGTTGGTGCCACATGGAGAAGCTCTCAGGCAGACCCACATGTAAATACCTCTCTTGTTAGTTTTTGCTCCGGCCGGGACTTTAACAGGAATTCAAGCTGTGCGAGCGCACCATTAGGTCCTGGCAAATGAAAAGACATAATTCAGATTATTGAGTCAGTCAGGAGGGGGGTGGAGGATTGTCAGAAACACTGTGAATGTTACACGTGTCTAAAATAGCCTTCTAATTGAACCTGTCACTGTGCCCTCACCTGGCTGCTCCACATTTAACTCTGCAGGGTGAAATATGGCCTCCGAGCACGAGCTTCAGCCTCCACAAAGCTCTTCTGTTTCAGCACCGAAGCTCGAGGTGTTTTAAATAGATTTCATACATTTTTGCGCTGGTGTGAAACATCCGCAGAACACTAAATAACTGCTGTGTGGACGGCACAGGTGTGGTCGGCGTCTGTCACGAGTCAGACTTGGAGATTTACCAAGCATCTTAAACTGCAGCCAGTTTTACACCCCTAAATTATGTGGCCTACTCGGAAAAATGAGGGGAAAGTCAAGGGGCAAGAGGGAGAGTGGGCAGCAGACTGGTGCGCATGGTGTGGACGGTCCCCGGCCACACCATGCGCACCAGTCTGCTGCCCACACCTGTGCC
>VOQJ01030284.1:0-10877 GCA_015052665.1 Apistogramma diplotaenia
ATGATAGAATCTAGAGTGAGCTGGACCGAGCGACGAGAAATGAGATCGTTTATAATCGGGTATCTGAGCCAGCCACTCACGGTTACAAACGTAACCACTGTCATTAGACCGTTGGCGCAATTCATTAAATCCTATCCTGTCGGTAATGACCTGTGTAAATTAACAGGGGGAGACATATATGTATATGCAAAAGATTAAAACAAATTTATTGTCAAACTCCGCTCTGAACGCAGGAACAAGAACGCCCCGGACTGACGGACTGCAGCGGCTCTTTTGCAACAACTGGCATTAGCTACCGCTAGCTTACGCTCTCGTTTTCAGCATGAGTGTTTCATGTTGCTGCCAGCAACCTTCTCTGGCTCTCTTTTAGGCTGTGCCTGACAAAAATCCATACGCTGAGCAGGAAGTACAGCATTTGCTCTGTCAGCCTGTGTTATGTTGTGTAGTGTTGTGTCGAAGGGACTCCTGCCGTAGCAAAATCAACCCCACCCACATTTACACGGTCCTGCGTTGCAATGTAAACACAAACGTGACCAGCGCTAGTCGGCAAGAGTCGAGAGCGCTCGCGCCGAGCCGATGCTGTGTAAATCCCCCTTTTGTGCCCACCTCCGGGCCAGAGACAGGTATCAGGTTTTCGCCGAGGAGGCAAAGTTCGTATCCGGACAAGGTAGGTAGAAACTGCCGAAAGATGCGGGGGCAGGGCCCATCGTAATTTGTTAAAACTAGACTCTTATTAATATCCATACCTTTTGCAATAGGACAGCTGAGATAAACTCTTTAATTATTAGTCATTTCGCATATTTTTATTATGCCTATTTATTTCAACTGGTTAACTATACTGTTCTTTATGATAATTGATGTTCTATAATAAATCAATTAAAGCGTACTGTGGTAGTCAGGTGGTGGCAGTACAGCCTTTGTGGAGTGGCAGTTTTTGACTGTGACAAGTCTGTGTTTAATACTGAACTCTAACATTTTAGTGGACCTCAGGAATGCCCATATGAGTAATGACATTTTCATGGCCTCACCCATGTTTTTTTTTTAGTCTCTCCTTAAAAATCTCGCTTCCTGCTGAGAATAAAGGTAAAAGGAAAGAAAACAGCAAGAATGGAGGATGTGGAAAGCTAAAAAAAGAAAAGGGAGTAAAAGGTAAAGGTGATAAATATCAAAGAGTGGAGTCCGAGGAGCATGACTGCTGGACTCTAGCTACCTTAATTAAACACACACACACACACAGAGTGAAAGGCAACCATGGCTGAATAGTCTGGCCTTTTAAATGACAGCTCTCTTGAACTCGTACTGACTATTACTCATCACAGCTGAATGTGTAATTTTATGAGCTAATGCCCCTTGAAACTCGAATTAATTTTTAAATAAGGAAACAGATCACTCAATCTGTGGTATTTAGATCTGTCTGGTCACAAGTGTCTAAATGTTATTATGTGTGAGTGAAGAGTGTGATTTCCTAGGTCAGCGTGTCAGAAATCCACTCACACGTGAGCGCATTTTGTGGTTTCGATCACGATCCTCTGTGATGCATAACTGATCACTGTGTGACTGTGCTTTACTTTTTGTTCATTCATGTGAGCTAATTAATAGAATAAAACAGAATGCCTTTATTGTCACTATATATATAATGCACTTTGGTTCCACAAAATAGTAATAAGACCTGCTATGATGTATGGTTTGGAGATGGTGGCACAGACAAAAAGACAGGAGGCCAAGCTGGAGGTGGAAGATTTTCACTGGGAGTGACCAGAATGATGATTAGAAATGAGTATATCAGAGGGACAGCTCAGGTCGAGCATTTTGGAGAGGTGGGAGAGTGGATTAACTGACAAAGGATGAATATGGAGCTGCCAGGCAGAAGGAAAAGAGGAAGACCACAGAGGATGCTGGGGATGGGGTGAGATGGAGGCGGATTATCCGCTGTTGTGACCCCCCCTCCCCTAAAGGAAGAGGTCCCATGAGAGCAGAAAACATGAAATATACTTTTGGTCTTCCAAAAAAATGAAAGATAAAATATGTTGAGACTCTGGGACACAGCAAATGAGAGCACATAGAAACTCCCTGATCATATCTGTGGGCAGCTGTGGCTCAGGAGGTGGAACTGCTTGTCTACCAATGGGCTGATCGATTCCCCGGCTACTCCAGTCTGCATGATGAAGTATGAACTCCATATTGCCCCCAATGCATCAATTGGGGTGTGAATGAATATATGAATGTTAGACAGTACTTAGGTACAGAAAAAATTGCTTGCATGAATGTGTGCGCGATTGCGTGAAGGAGGATTGTAGCATAAAGTGCTTTGAGTGCAGTTTGAGGGGAAAAGTGCTGCAGAAGAACCAGACCAGATTTGTGTTTGAGTCTCCAGAAATCTGTATCACTGTATTGCTGTACTTATTTGCAATTTTAACACTTTTTACTACTTTCCTTCTATATTTTTTAACGTTCAAGAATTCATTAATAGGTCCTGTATTGCAGAGCTGTAATAAAAAACGTATATTTAATAAGCTACATCTAAGCACAATTTCATAATTTTCCCCACTTCTTTCCCCCAATCAGTATTTTCGCTCTCCCCTTCTCTTGCATCTCTTCTTCTTCATTTGCTCCTTTTCTTCCTTTATCCACCTTCCTCCATCTTCCTCACTCTTCGCTGCCTATCATCATTTATGGAGTGTGGAGGAGAATAAAAACAAGTTTAATGTACAGCAATACATCAAACTTTGACTGGTGTGCCAGGCTGCATCCATATTGTGAAGCTGTTTCGTTCACTTAGCAGCCCTGGGGCTAATTATTGCAAATGACAGCTGCTGAAAAGGGTATTAATGTCTCCTTTCTACATGGATACATCCAGCAGGTTGGCCTGATTAAAGCGCTCTTCTTTTTTATACGATTTTCTGGTCACAATAACTATGAAACAGCTCTGAAATGCATGCATCCAATGTGGCTTTGGTAAATGCAATGTCAGTCCAAAGGTTTAGGAATTAAACATTTACTGCCCAAGTCTTTGTGTAAATTTGACAGGATTTAATATTCATACAAGAGAAAAACTGCATACAAATTAGACTTAATTAATTCAGCTGAAATAATCACTGCTGCCTGAAGTAAAATTACATCAATCAAAAGTTATACCCTTTCTCACTGCTGTTATATAAACATATTTACTAACCACAATTCAACACTTTGTCATGAGCATGCATAACACAGTGACAGGCTACACCAGCTTGCCAACATTTGAGGGGTTTATAGCGCAAGTCAACAAGTGAAACACAGTTCATCAAATAAAGGGATTAAATATGTTGGGGTCATTAAAATGTCACAGAAAGATTAAAAAGAGAGTGTGTGACAACGTAAACAGAGAAGCACAGATAAGAAGGGGATTTAGAGTAAGTGTCGAAGGAAAGTGTGTGTACGTATAATATGATGCTGGTCCACCCTTTACATTTATAACAGCCTCAACTTTTCCGGCAAGGCTTTCCATGCAGCTTAGGAGTGTGTTTTTGGCAATTTCTGACCATTCTTCCAGAAGCACATTTATGAGGTCAGACTCTGATGTTGGATGTAAAGGCCTGGCTCTCAATCTTTGCTCTAATTCATTACAAAGGTGTTCTGTCAGGTTGAAGTCAGGACTCTGTGCAGGCCAGTCAAGTTCTTCCACACCCAACTTGGAGCCTGCTTTGTGCACTGGTGTGCAGTCATGTTGGAATTGGAAGGGGCCATTCCCAAACTGCTCCCACAAAGTTGGGAGCATGAAATTGTCCAAAATATCTTGGTATGCTGAATTATTAAGAATTCCCTTCACTGGATCTAAGGGCCCGAGCTCAATCCTGACAAACAACCCAACACCATAATCTCCCCCTTCACCAAATTTTACATTTGGCACAATGCACACGAGTACCGTTCTCCTGGGAACTGCCAAACCGAGACTTTTTCATCAGATTGCCAGAAGAGGAGCATGATTTGTCACTCCAGAGAACACATCTCCACTGCTCCGTGCTTTGCACCACTGCATCTAACACTATGCATTGGACTTGCTGATGTAAGGCTTGGATGCAGCTTCTCGGCCATGGAACCCCATTCCATGAAGCTCTCTATTCAGTGTTCTTGAGCTAATCACAGTAACATACCAATTATTACACAGAAAATCCATACGACCATGTCTGAGCACAGCTGGCACATTCATATTGTGATAAATGTTACAATTAATATGCATAATATTTCTGTATTAAGCGACTTTTTTCCCGCTGTGTAACAGAGACCCCTGCTGGCCAATAAAATACCAACAGCTGATGATCCAGTTCCGCTTTCAGCGTAAACAAACAGGCCAATATGGCGGCTTTCATAGTCAAATAAGACTCGACAAACTGTTACTGACAGAGACTATCTTTGCTGAGATTTGACACATTTTCTAACAATGACTGAACCGAGAAGTAAGGGGAGTGTGGTTCGCTACTACTGCACGGCCGGTAACGGGATGGAGGCGTTTTTAATCGACGAGGTGAAGACGAAGCTGGCGGCTGAAGATGTGAGTGTTAGCTACATGTCAGCAGGAGCTGAGAAATGAGCTGTGGTCACCACGGCAACATCGTGTTGGTTTAGAAGACTTTTAAGAGACAAAGATGGGAAAGACTTTGGTGTGGTGAAAACAGGAATGGTCATAGATGGCTTTAAATGTTAATAGTGCACAGTCGTTGCCTCAATTGATAGAAAAACTATTGGCCGCACAACATGAATAGTTATCAATGTAACAGTGTGACTGAGCGAAAGTGATTTAAGTTTCATGTTTTATTGATTTTAGGTGGTCTGTATTTTATTGAAGATGTATTGATCTTTGATTTTTGTCTCATGTTTAGTCACTGTTCAAAGCGCTTTATTTCTTGTACCCATTTCAGTTTTTATAAATGCACAGTTGTCAACTTAAGGCCAGATCATATCTGATTAAACTTTTGGATGGAAGTGATGTCGAGGAACCCTTAAATCTGAGAGTAGATTTTTGCATCCAGGTGTGTCACATTCCAGGTAAAGTGTTGTTCAGCTCCTCTGCGAAGATCAACAGAGTTTGCAACCTGAAGGCTGCAGAGAGACTCTTCCTTCTGTTGAAACAAGACTTGCCGGTGAACCTGTCTGCTCACACCACTGCAGGTAACAGCCAAAAACATAAGCAATACCTCATCAGATGTGTTTCAAGTCTTCCACGTTACTGAAAGGAAAACAAACACTCATTTTCTGCATCACATTCTTCTTAATGTCCATAGCAAAGGCAGCCTCTGTGCTGCAGTCCAGACTGCTGGATGACAAGATTCAGTGGACCAGTACTGTAATGACATGGAGTCGACTCCAGGGGGAGCTGGCAGACAGCAAAACCACTGTCAAAGCATCAAGCTCTGCTCTGGGAGTGTCAGAGAGGGAAGCTGAGGTGGGAGGAAGTGAGGAACAGAGAGAAGAGAGGAAGAAGAGCCTTGTAGAGTCTAGAACAAGTACAGATGGGGAGAGGAAGGAGAATATTGGCAGACAAAGAACTGGTGAACAAAATGGAGTGTACTCACTGGCACAGAAGAGAAAGAGGGATGATGAGGAGGACAGAGAGAGGAAGGCTGCAGCTTGGGACACAAGTATTGAGAAGATTGTGGAAGAAAGAATGAGAGAGGACGAAGAAGCAGAGGCAGGGATGTTAAACTGTAGAAAAAATGGTAGACATGGAACAGATTTCAGTGACAGCAGATCACTTTGTGACCACACAACTTCCAGTCATCAAGGGGAAAGCAGCAGCAGCAGCAGGAGGATGGATGGCATAGCAAAGGAGTTCAGTGAAGAAAGTGAGCAAAAAGGTAATGCGATTAAATAAATATATATTCATATAGTTATGTTTTAATAAGAGTTTGTACATCAGTGACTTCTGAGATTAAGGTCTTGACTTAATTAGGTCTTCTCATGTTTGCCTCAATATGAAGTGAAGCCCGCTGGAGAAAGAAAGAAGATGCCGATGGCAGACAAACCACAGCTGCTGTCCTCGGCCCCGCTCTCTTTTAGGATTAGTTGCAAATGTTCTGGATCTCTGTCTCGATGCTTGAGCACACAGGTAGTATCGTTAAAGTATGTGTCTTGTCTTTTCTTCTTTTGAAAGAGTTTCTCCCACCACTGGAAAAACATGACAGACTGCTGCTGCCTATGTTGACCCACAACACTCACAACCAAGAGTCTTAAGCTAAAGATTAAGATTACTGGTAAAAATGACAAAAGTAACAAAAACCGTTTGATCTTTGGGTAAGGATAAAAAATCTGATACAAATTTTACAAGTTCATCTTACACAAACTGAGGGTGTTAAAGCTCACAAATGTTATTTTGCTAATTACTCATCATGTGATCAGGAATTGTGACGATGGCACGTTTTTATTGTCCCTCTGCTGCTGAGTGCAGCTGCATAGAAACAGATTCATATTCAGTGGGTGTGTTCAGGGAAACGCTGCACTTTTGTCTGAAATAGGAGGCGAGCAGAGTGCTCGGAGCAGGTCTGAGCAGACTGCTGGGATGGAAGGCTGACCTGAAGAATCCACAGTTGGAGGTAATCAGTTTTTTTTTTTAAATCTGTTGGATTTTATTGATTATGAATTAATTTACCTGTTGTCATTGACTAGTAATTTTTCTAATAAAGTAAATAGCGCCTCTGTGATTAATTACTTCGTCGTGAATCTGGCCGTTCTTTTCTGACTTCAGCTGTAATATTATTGTTATTTTTTTCTGCAGATAAATGTCCATTTGACTGATGATTACTGCCTGCTAGGAATCCCACTGACCAGGTTACTGACAATGACATTTTACAATCAACACAATAATTATTGATGACTGTTTGCTCTCCTGTGAGGGTTCATCACAGCAGCAGACCTCTGACTGTATATATTATGCAGTGCTTTAACTCTCAATGCTTTTAAATGTGCTTTGTCTGCTACAAGTTTAACTTACTGCATTTTGCCATTAAGAGTCACTTAGCAACACCCCATGATACGATATTATCACAATATATTTATCTCACTTCAGCTATTTTTTGCTGCTCAGTGAGATTGCCAAGCCTACAACCACTGTCACTAAAACCATAAATGTTGCCATAAGACAACAGGGAGTCCTGCTGATATTAGTCTGTGATCGAATATGATCAAGTTGATGATTACATGTGATATGTTTCTGATAATACAGCAATTAACTGTAACATTCTGTCAGGATGGGAGTGCCTGAGATGAACCCTCTGGTCCATAGTATTCCCAGAGTATTTGAATTGATTTCATTAACTATAAACATTTGGTACAGTATCACAAAATTTTGCAGTACTATGCTATATTGACCTCTTTTTTTCTCACCCCTATTACGTTAATGAGCAGTAATAAGTTATGTGTTCTTTTTTTTTCCTTCAGGTTGCCTCTTGCTAACCGGAGCTACATTAAAATAACAGGACTGAGACCTACAACAGCCTGGGCCATGGCCTCACTGGCTCACATACAGGTACTGACACACACACAGCTGCTCTGTGCCTGCTGCAAATTATGGTTTGTATATTTATTAGTTTCGTGACGGAGCCACATTATTATGTGCGTACTTGTGTTTAGGTTTTCAAATTAGAAAGCATTATCGCATCGTGCAGCCGAGGCTCTTCCATCAATCTTTGTGGCAGCAGAGTGTTATGCTGCTAATTTTGTTTTTGGCTCTGAGCTGTCAAAAGGTGGAGTGCCCACGCTGGGTCAGAGATGAGTCGCTGTCCCAGGTGTTGGAGTTTAAGTATCTCAGGGTCTTGTGTAAGTGGGGGGGGGGAGCAGGAGTTTGACAGATGGAGTGGGGGCCGCTGTACCTGTCTGTGTGGTGAAGAGAGGGCCGAGAGTAAAGATTAAGCTGTTGTTTTACTGGTTGACCTACATCCCTATGGTAACCTATGGTCGTGAGCTCTAGGTAGTGATTGGAAAAAATAGAGCGGTGGAAATGAGGTTTCTGCAAAGGGTGGCTGGCCTCTCCCTTAGTGATCGGGTGAGGAGTTCGATCATGTGGGAGGGGCTTTGATAACAGTGCTAATTGCCCACATCGAAAGCAGCCAGTTGAGGTGGTTCGGCATCTGACTAGAATGCCTCCTGGGCGAGGTATTCCAGGCATGTCCTACTGGGAGGAGGCTACCCCAGGGCCAAGACACGCTGAAGAGATTATATCTCTCATCTTGCCTGGGAATGAGCTGGAGGTGGTGGCTGGGGAGAGGAAGGTCTGGCTTTCTTTGCTTTGCCTACTGCCCATGCAGCCCACTAAGATAAGCAGTAAACGATGGATGGATGGTTTTGTTTGTTTTGCCCCTTTTGAGCTGAGAGGCATTTTGATATTTACTCCCGAGTAAATAAAAAGGTAGCACTTACTCCTGACCTCGGATGGTTTGGATCTTAAATATAGGCCTGCTTTCACTGAGTGTCGACTGAATTGGCCACAACATACTTAACATTGTTCATACTGATGTATGTACTATTGTATTGTATTGCAGGATATTATATTATATTATGGAAATTGAATTATAAATACTTTCCACTCAAGTAATTTTTTCTGTAGGTGATCTAACTGAAGTTTTTGTTTTGGTTATTTATAGTAGGGACAGTGTACATGAGTAAATATTACAGTAAATGTTCTGAAGTTAGCCACAGGCTACATCGATATCAAGATTAGAAAGAAGGAAGGAAGGAGAGAAAAGACAGACATACCAAAGGGACTTAAGATGGCAACAGGAAGATAAAGTCAACTCAGTGCTGTCAAAACTGATTATCAGTCACTCATCTCTCTAAGTGTTGTATGGAGTTCCATTGTTGCACAGCCTTTAGTTATTGTGTTGACAACTTTTCCTTTAGTACTTGTTTTTAAAAAAGAAAAGTGCTTTGGCAAGTCAGGCCCCATCCGATCCTCTAACAGAGGCCTCCATGCTGAAGGTCTGGCGTTCTGCGCGGTAAACCATTCACAGTCATACCTTGACCGTGCAGTTATATGAGCTGTATGCTGTTTTCCGCTCTTTTCCAGCCAGGCTCCTGTGTGGTTGACCCGATGTGTGGGGTGGGGACCATCTTAATAGAAGCCGCACAGGAGCACAAGGTCATCAAAGAAATCTTGTTCTGTATTTATTCTTTTATTTTTTTGTAGAAATGTCTAGAAAAGTATGTTTTCAAAGTTTAAAAATGTGATCTGTCCCTGTTTCTGGGATCCTCAGGATTCCTGTTTCGTAGGTGTGGATATCGATGAAGAACAGCTGCAGAAGGCCCGTGAGAACATCGCATTTGGAGAGTTGGGAAACAGACTAGAGCTGCTGAAAGCTTCATCTCTGGGTAGGTCACCTGCACAAAATGATCACTGGGGTAAGCTAAATGCTGTGTTATTATTAAATAAGCTAATGTTCAGATCCAGGCATCTGTTACTGCTTTAAAGGCCAATGGATGCCATGGATTGTAGGAAGCACCACAGATCACTTTGTGTGCATGAATTAATCGCGTTTATACAGATACACATTTCTGTGACATGTTCAGTCTTATCAAACCTGTTCCTGGTTGTCAGAGTAAAACGATGACTGTACCTGCTCCCTACTGTATGCGACATAGTTTTCAGAATTTAAACGCTTAGCTTTCACTGTGGATGCATGACTGCGTTTTCTGGATAGGACTCAGCGAGTGGGAGGTTGGTGTGAAGCCTGGTGTTGTATATTAAATTACCTCTAGGCTTGTTTGTCCTCCTGTGTGTGCGCAGCACTGCCTCTGCCCAGCGCCAGTGTAGACGCTGTGATCTGTGACCTGCCATTTGGCAGGAAGTTTGGCTCCAGAATAGACATGGCTACCAACTTGCCACTCATCCTGACAGAGATGGAGAGGTTTGTTCCTCTGCTTGTCCGTTTCAATTGTTTCTTTTATAATTGTTCAGCGGAACAGAAAATGCCACTTGTTTTTCTCTGTGAATGTCTGTACTGTGCATTTTTAGCTCACGAGGCCCTTTTTAAAAAGCAGTACACGTTCTGTTTTTAAGAAAAAAAAGGAATGTCTAGATGTAATGGTTATGCCATTATTCAAATAAGCATGGAAAGAAAGCGTTACAGCTATTACAGCAAACGTTTTGTGTCTAGAGTTCTTCGTCCTGGTGGTGTCCTGGTTGCCCTCTTGATTCCTCCGTTGTCCTGTCTGCTCAAAAAACTTCTGATACAAAAAGACACCGGACCAACATCTAACCCTGAGACAAAGCCTCAGACTGGGATACAAAGCTGCCCGTCTCTTTCCATGTCTCCTTCTGAGAAGCAGACTTTCCAAACCCACCCTGGGGCCAAATCCTCACCTGGCCAAGAAACCAAGCCTCAGCACAGTCCGCCTCTCACTCTGTCCTCAATGAAGCACCAAGCAACTTTCAGAGTCAGCTTAGGAGCAATAGATGGGCTTATTCATAAATATGTCAAAACCGACTGCTGACCAGCGTTGCAAGAAGTTACATTTTAAAGCTGTTGATTTGGTGTTCTTCGTTACTTTGCACGTAAGATAAGTAGCTTTGAAATGCCAGTGTTTTTAATGACTACTCTGTAACATGTGTTAACTTATCTTCAGTTTTGAAATGGAGATGATACACAGAAATATATTTTATTTTAATTTTATGATTTTTTTGAAAGTTTAGAAGTGTAGATGTTTTGCTGTTCCAGTCCTCCAGCAGTGCTTTACATCTAAAACGGGTTTCCATGAAGATGTAAATCTTTAAAATGCAGGTTGCAAATGTTTCCTTTTAAAAACAGCTTAGATTTTTCATAAAATAAATGGACAGTTTCCTTTTCAATCAAAATTAAACTGTGCATTGTGCATTTCTTTTAGACCCTTTTCATTTTAACTCCCACCACACA
>VOQJ01030284.1:19905-32043 GCA_015052665.1 Apistogramma diplotaenia
CCCTTAATCTATGGTGGCTGTCGCAGCTCAGTTCTGTCAGCACATTATGCTTCACTGCGTCTGACACACGATATCCTGGTGGTTTTGGAATCATACCAGCTGCAGCGCTAATGAATTCTTGTGACACGCCCTTGTGGTTTTCTTACGATGCAGCTGCACACCTGTAAAGTTCTGCGACTGCATCTTCACGTTCCAAATTCCTTCCAAGAAAAGTTTCGCCTGTCGGTATCTATCCTGGAAACGCATCAAAGCGAGCGGTGACTTCAGACGACAGTTGGTTTTTTGATGGTAAAATGTTGATTTAATATGCAGAATCAGACTGATGAAATATGCTTAAATAATATTACAAATGCCAATATATTAGACACACGTCACCTAGGTTGTTCACAGTATTGAAGCTCTTTTCTTATTTCCCGTGCAGAAAGTATTGCTTTTATCAGCCTCTTTCCCCCATTCTCTCATACATGCTGTACTCCTTCTATGTCGCACACAGTTCAGTGGGCATTTTCTTGCCCTGAATGAATCTCACAATTCATGCCTCATCCGGAAAAACAAAAATCTTTTTACTCATTTATATTTCATATGTATTTCCTCTTCGACCCCACCAGCACTAAATGTAAACATAACCCCACTATTTATAGAAGATCTGCCTCTGTGCTTCTCTTCCCGTCTTTTCTGACTAATGCCAGCTTTTCAGGAATTTAGGGAAAACAAGCCGACACATTCCTCTCCCACCCTGTTTGTGGTTTAAAGTGTTGTGAATAAGCTGTGTCTGAACATACAGCTGAATTAGAAAAAAATGAAATAGCTCTTGTTCAGATTTTACCTGCCGTAAAGGCATTTACTGTTAGTGATGGCATTTTTGGCTGTTTAATTAGAGTTTCTTCATCGCTGTGCTCTTTAGTGTAGTGAAAACAGTTTCTCCCTGCCTGTCGTCCAGTTATGTCAAGTTCCACCTCGATGTTGCATAAACAACTTTGATAAATGTCCGCTGTGCAGTGACTCGCTTTCCTTCATGTCGTCCTTTAGGCTCGCAATGTAAACACAGGAGAGCTGGCTGCTATCAAAGTCATCAAACTGGAACCAGGTGAGTTACCTCATCTTTATTGTCCCTCTTCTCACTATGTTTACTCCTTATCTTTTTCTATTACCCTTTTCTGTGTTGTTTCACTTTCTGTATCTTGGGATCCAGTCGACTGGACGTTTGACTGTGTCTGCCTTTGCTAGTCAGCATCAAAAATACTAGTTGGTTAAATTAATGTACAACAGCAGATACCAGATCAAAGATGTTGCAACGCCGCGGGCTGCTACCTGGGGCTGCAGCTCTCACAGATGGCTGAATTTCTGAATTTTCTTTTCCCTTTCTTTCTGTATCCTACTCTTTTCTATCTATCTGCTTTGTATTTAGTGTGTATTTCTCTATCAGCCTCTCTCTTCTTAAGCCATACTCTTTTCTCCTTTTTCTCTGCGGAGCCACCAACATATTGTTTTGTAGTCCTTCAGTCTCCACACGCTCCCCTCTCACCCAACACTTACTGAGCCTTTGACCTGTTTAAATCTTCCATTATTTTCATTAAATAAGTAAAATATTTGAATAATACTTAGACTATTACTAGTGCTACACTCCCCTCCAAAAGTACTGGAATAGTGAGGCCACCTGGATCTGATACACAGACAGCACCTTTTTGTCTGAACCCACCCATATTTCTTGAGAGCAAAAGTATTGGAACAGATCAATTAAAGTGAACAAGACTTAATATTTAGTTGCAAATACCTGCTTGCATCAAGTCTGTGACCCACTAACATCACTAAATGTTTGCATTCCTCTTTAGTGATGCTTTTCCAGGCTTTCGCTGCAGCCTCTTTCAGTTGTTGTCTGCCCATAAAACTTTTTCAGAGAATTTCCGAGGCTCGTCTCTGTGTGCTTCCTGGCCAATTCCAGCCTGGCCTTCCCATTCTTCCTGCTAATTAGTGGTTTGCATCTTCTGGCAAAAGCCTCTGTACTTTTGTTCATGATGTCTTCTGTGAACAGTAGATCGTGACACCTTCACTCCTCCCCTCTGGAGGTTGTTGCTAACAGTTGTTTACGATCTTTCTTCACAGCACAACGTTTCTGTCTTTGACTGCCGTTGCTTTCCTTTGTCTACCTGTTTAACATCCGTTACTTAGTGCACCAGTGACAACTTTCCTCATCAGGACATTCCTAACTCTTGTACTGACTATGGCCACTGTTTATGCAGTGGCTCTGATTAATTTTCCATCTTCGCTCAGCTTCGCAGTTGTGTGTTTCTGACCCTTCGGCAGCTCTCTGGTTTTCATGTTGCTTACTATAAATGCGCGGAGTCATTCAGCGCTATTTATTGTTTGAATAAGCAGTGTAACAAGTCACACCTGGGCAATGAAACACACCTGTAAGTCACGTGTTCCAGTTTTTTTGCTCACAAGAAAGGTTGGCTTCAGACTAAAGGTGCAGTCTTCTGTGTATCAGATGGAGATGTAAATACTGGGAAATAAAAGCTGAGATGTTGATCTTTTGTCTCATATTGATTTTTTTTTTATATCGAACCCAAAAGTTTTCAGTCTACAGGAAAAATTAAGGGAGTGGCCTCACTCTTTTATACTTTTGGAGGGAAGTGTATATCCAGATATTCACCTGTTCAGTTCTTCGTTCTTTGGATATATACCTGGTTTTCAATTTTGGCATTTCAATTTTTTTTTTTTAATGGTAATAGATAGAATCTTGTTTTTTGCCCGGTTCATCCCGCATCTCGCTTTCATGAGTGTTGATGACTCTTCAGTTCACCTCATTGCTACCAGCCTAGCGACAGTGTTGTTAGACTTAGAGGGTTTTTATAACCCCATAGCAACCAAGGTACAATTCTCTCTCCTGCAGTGTTCACTGGCTGCACACCCAGATGGAGTCTGGAGATGTAGAGCTCCATCTTGAACAGTGATGCAGTTTTCTTTAAGCATGACTAATTTACAGGATCTTCTCTCAGTCAAACAGCTCAAAAGGGGCAGAGAAAATTAAATAAACATTAGCTGGTGTACACCTACCGTCAGTTGACATATTTTACCAAACTCTGTGTCATCCTCATGCACATGCATTAAAGGGACTGGCTCATACATGAGACTCACCAGCTGGTCCCCGGTCCGGGCTAAGAATCCCGACAATCCGGTCCCTGCCTGGTTGGTGCATCTTCAACCTTGAACTCATGCCAGCTGAAACTTTGCTACTGATTTATTATTATCAATATTATTCGGGAGACACCTCTAGACACTATAGGACAGCTGTCAAAATATATCCTCCCACTTTTGATATTGTGTATTGGTTTTTGTACGGCACTTTAAGAATGTAGTCTGCAGACTTACTTACTCGCTTAATTGTTTTAATTAGTGAACAATTAGGGTTTTTTTTTGTGTGATGAACTCGTTTGCTTCAGTTTATGCTCCTCTCACTGTTTCAGACACAAGTGCATGCAGAATGGTCTGAAACACAAAATAATGAACAAGCCCAACTTTCTTCTTACTTTGTATTATTCTGTGAGTTCTAACAGTGTCAAAGTACATACTAAATCATCACCGTAGTAACACCGTGTTTGTGTTTATTGAAGGTGAAGACTTTGCTGTTGTGCAGCAGGAGATTATAATGATGAAAGACTGTAAACACTCCAACATCGTTGCCTATTTTGGCAGTTATCTACGGTAAGAGAGAGTGTGTGTGTGTGTGTGTGTGTGTGTGTGTGTGTGCGTGCGCATGTGCGCGTGTGCCAAATGTGCATTTGTCGTTATTAGAGTGCACTTTATTGATATTAAGATAAGATAAACTTTAATGATCCCACAACGGGGACGTTTGCATGTTACAGCAGCTCAGTGCAGAGGAAAATGGCAAAATAAAATAGAATGGAGTAAAATCAATAAAATATCGATCCACCTATACACATATATACATGTCTACTCATATTTAAGTGTCTCGTTTTGTTCTTTATGAGAAGTAGAATGAAGTATTTAAAGGGGTCACACCTTGTGAGTATATGTAAAGGTGCACTCAGACAGAGTTTTCTTTGTGTGTGCAGAAGAGATAAGTTATGGATCAGCATGGAGTACTGTGGAGGTGGTTCTTTGCAAGATATCTATCATGGTAAGAACACATGATTCTAAGCTGGTTTTGGTTTGTTTTTTTCTCTTTCATAGTCATCTAATCTCTTTTTTTCCTTCATGGTTTCTCTTTTTCTCTTTCTATTCCAGTAACTGGGCCTTTGTCAGAGTCACAGATAGCCTACATGTCACGGGAGACCCTACAGGTAGTGTATACAGTGCTCATAATGTGGACAAGATAAAAAAAAAAAGCAAATGCAAGTTAGAAAATGTCAATTCAATTTCATTATTTTGGTCATGTGATTGTTCTCTTTTTTTATGAGTGATGGCAACAGTCCATAACATCCATTGTTATGTGCTTGTGTTCACAGGGTTTATACTACCTGCACAGCAAAGGCAAAATGCACAGAGACATTAAGGTGAGGACAATGGATGTGGGCTACGCTTGTTTTATAAATAAAGTTATAGTCACGATTACTTGTGCATTTACACTTTGTAGAAAAAGTCGTGATTATGTTTAGTTTCCCAGATGTAGATTATGCACACTGACTTTTTTTTTGCATTTTCGTCTGGGACTCGTCTGAGAAACCACATATGTTACGCTTTGCATGTTTGTTACAGGGCAGATGAATATGTTGTGTGTTGATTATAATGCTTGGTGTGTTTTTTGTTTCCCCCCCCACAGGGAGCCAACATCCTTCTGACAGACAATGGCTATGTGAAACTAGGTGAAAGAAACTATTACCTTCTGCTTCAGCAGACTGAATCTGAATGGCCTCATTCGCTGACTTGTTTTTTTTCCTTTCCTTTTTCGCTCCTTAGCTGACTTCGGTGTATCAGCTCAGATCACAGCAACTCTAGCAAAAAGGAAGTCATTCATCGGAACGCCTTACTGGTGAGTTGTTTATTTAAACAACAACTCCATTGATATTGCATAGGGGTATGCAGATAGAGCAATGTAAAATAAAATGCTTTAGTCATTTGAGGGAATTCATGGTAGTTCAGTAATGAATTTAATGCGTTTTGTTTCTAGACACTGGAGTTTCTAATGTGTTTCTCTCCTTTGTTACATTAGCTATTCTTTAGTGGGAAAAAACAAAGACAGGATTAAATAGTGGAGAAGTCATAGAGCTGCATACTGGGGTCACGGTGGGAACTTTCTGTCCCACTGCTGGGAAACACTGTCTAAAGTTCACATTCTGTTCTCGTGTGTAGCTGTTTAACCCATGTTGTTATCATTCCTCCCCCTGTTTATTTTTTTGTTTTCATACTGTCCTTCTGTCTCCTTCCCCTGTGCAGGATGGCTCCTGAGGTAGCAGCCGTGGAGAGGAAAGGTGGTTACAACCAGTTGTGTGATATCTGGGCTGTGGGCATCACTGCGATAGAACTGGCTGAACTACAGCCACCCATGTTTGACCTGCACCCGATGAGGTAGGGGAGTGTGTGTGCGTGTGCGTGTGTGTGTGTGATGATGTGATTGACAGAAGGACCCATAGTTGCTGTGAAACAGTGTTTATAATATTATATTGAATTTTTTGTTCTTACCATGCAGAGACTCCTTGAAATGTATTCATTTAATTATGCCAATAAAAGTCAGAACCGACAGACATTCATATTATTAGTTATACATATGCTGCACCGTTACTTTTGTGTGCAGGAATTTCAATAAATACTAGACAAAAGAAAACATTTGGAATAGATACTGTGTATCAAGTTGCCTTTCTAACTGCATGCAAGGAAAGCAGCTCTTTCCACACTCGCCTTTCTCTGCCTTTTCTCTTCCCCACAGGGCTTTGTTCTTAATGACTAAGAGTAATTTCCAGCCTCCTAAGTTGAAAGATAAAATCAAGTGGTAAGACACACATGCACATAATGTTTTGTTTTGCTGAGATTTGCTATAGAAAGTACACATTTTTATTATATTATGGAGCTAAAACATCAACCCCTTATCTTTTTTCCTCTGCATTACTCCACCTGCTGGACTAACAGGACAAATAACTTCCACCATTTTGTCAAACTGGCCCTGACCAAGAACCCAAAGAAGAGGCCCACCGCGGAGAAACTGCTGCAGGTGAGAGGAAACAATATCATACTTTCACTTCATTTCACACCTTATTTCACTGTTTATTATAGGCATCTCAAATCACCTTTACATTCCTGTTAAACCAACACATAGTTGGAGTTACCCTGTCAACCTTTATGTTATGTTAGGAAACAAGGCGTGATGACAGAATTACTCAGCATCATCATAAATATTAAAAACTATTTCAGATTTGTCTTTCTCCCTGTGAAAGTCTGGACTGCTTCCAGCTCTGCTGCTATTTTTTGATTTCTTTCTGGAAACCCCAGTCTGGCCGTGTGCACGCGCGCTCTGCAGCTTCATCACGGACAAACTGACCCGGCGTTCCCAACGTTCATTTTGATCATCACCACTCAGTGAAAAATGAGTCTCTAGCTTCACTTCATAGACCAGACTGTACTTTGGTCTATGGTAATAAAATCATCGTGGTCCCCTGGGGATCTACCGTAATGTCCTGAGGGTTTTGAGGGCGAACATGTGCTGCGCACCATCATGCACTTGCACACGGCACCTTCATTATGCACCTTCTTGTCCAGATTTGGTTGCCTACATCTTTGTTGTTTTCTCCCGAATGAAATTCAGATTAAAGGTTTGCTGTTTTAACCCACTGGAGTGTGTGATGTATCACAAACACACGTGGTGCTGAGGCTACTTCAAAGGTTACTTTTAAAGCTGCACTTGGAAATGTTGCACCACTACTCAAAGACAGTGTTTTGCAAGCCAGAGTAGACTTCCAAAAATAAATCTTACTGTTTTTTTATGATTACTGTTTGAAATCTTACATGTTATAGCTTTTTCTCAGCATCTTATAAAACTTCTAAATGGTCAAGTTGTTATGTATTTTATATGAAGCATTCACATGTATACCAGGTGCATTCTTCTGATGGTAAAAAGGTACTGTGTATGATGTCATGCATGCAATGTGATGCATGATGCATAAGGCAAGATCTAAATAATGGAAGGCAGGCACACATATAACGGTCTATTTGCACTGGTGCCACAACAATAAGGGCCAGTATTTAAACAGCATATGCATTTGTGAGCCCTCTAATGAGCTGTTGGATTGGTCTGTCACAGCTCTGCTCATTTCAGAATCACATATCACCCAGTCCAATTATTTTTTTTAAATATGTGCCATGGGTAATTTCAGTACATCGCTTGGAGTGATTCCCACTCTTGTCTGCCTTCCAGCACCCTTTTGTGTCCCAGCCTCTCAGCAGGACACTGGCAATTGAGCTGCTGGACAAAGCCAACAACCCCGACCACAGCACCTTCAACGACTTTGATGACGACGACCCGGAACCCGAGGTAGCTTTTTTTGACCTTCAGGTTTTTCTTTTCAACACACGTGCTGTCAGATGTGATTATGTTTTGTTCGATCTTGCTTCTTTACTTCCCCCTCAATTTGTTTCCTTGACTCCTCATTTGTTCTGTCATTAAATTCCCTCTTTGTAAACTCTCATTTATACTTTTTCTCCTCCTTAGACTCGTTACATGTTCCCCTCTTTCCACCTCTTCTTATTTGATTGATTTATTTGTATGTTTTTCTCTCTCTCTCTTCTTTTGTTATCTTCTATTATCTTCTCATATTTATTCCTCTGGGTTTTTTCTGCTTTCCTTGTTCCTCCTCTCTTGTTTTCCCCATCCTCTACATCCTCAGTTTAAGTACAGGGGTCATTTTCTTCCCATAAGTCCTGGTGCTCGACGTGCACCCCGTTTTGCAGCCCGTAGGAAGGTACTACTGTGGCTACAGTGTCTGCACTGATGTCATTCTAACACGAACTCTTACGACCCTTTTTTTTTCCCTCGCTGGGACGGGAACTACAGAACTGAATGAATAGAAAGTAGATTTCCATTCAAATCAGCTTCTGCTGGTGTTGCCATGGAAGTCAGCATCGGTATGTGAAACAGGCAGTTGATGGATTACTATGGCAGTTGCATAATTAGTTCAGCGTGCCAGTGAGCACGTTTATATAATGTTCAGCTCTTTGTGTTGACGTCCACATCAGCTGATTTTATATAACTGTAGCATACAGAACTGAATAATATACTTATATATATAACAAT
Organism: Apistogramma diplotaenia; assembly: GCA_015052665.1. Lineage (NCBI taxonomy): Eukaryota > Metazoa > Chordata > Actinopteri > Cichliformes > Cichlidae > Apistogramma > Apistogramma diplotaenia. The sequence goes on from VOQJ01030284.1 coordinate 28,151, forward strand.
ATACTTTCTTAAGTTATGGATTAAATCAAATTTAGTATATTTTTACTTATTTTAAGTCTTGAGATTTATTAAAAATTATAGAAAACAATACATATATATGTATTTTGCTTTTAGAACACAATTGAACTCATGATTTGATTTATTTATTTTTATTTATTTTTTGTTTTTTAGGATTTCATTAAAGTTCATTAAAACTGCACAAGTGCAAGGAGCCTAATTAAGATGAAAAATCTAAAATACATAAATGATCTCAGCAAGTAAAAAATCTGAATAAAATAGGTTTTAAAATGTAGCAAATTATAGCCTTTAATGCAGTTTATGAATGACATATGTAACTGTAGGTAAATAAAACATATCATATATTTTAATATAATATATATTTAAGTATAATATATAATAAAATATCCTTCCATGACAACATCAGTAAGATTGCTTGGTATCCACGGGGGCTACAGGAAATCAGGTCAGTAAGCAACATCACAAATAATCGTTTCTATTCATTCCCGTTCTGTGGCAGCAGCTGGGATGATAAAGAAATGCCTACATTCATAAAGATGGCTTCCAAAATATCACATTGTCACACTCCCCACAATTATGCTTCGAAATGTTAAATGCATTTATGGTCTCATCTGTGTCAGTGTTGTTTCTCACTTTGGGAGAAAAGCCTCCGACCTTCAAAAAGTAGAAAAACCAACTCAAAACCTTGTGAATCCAAAAACGTTATAGTTATGGAAGCCACCTTCATCTTTGTCCTTTCAGATATTAACCGTGGTTTGTGTTTTATGAGAATGAACTTTATAGCAAAGTGGTCTTAAATTTAAAAAATGCCTGTTGGAGGAGCCCATGTTGCTCAGATCTGTGCATGTTTTTTTTGGTTGCTCCCTAAATAGTCTTGGTTTGTTTTCCAGTGCTTCATGAGCATGCACTGAGGTTGCTGTGCCGTTCGATGTCCTTGAGTTTAGATTTTAATTTAAATGAAAACTGGAATTACCATCTGCACAGTCATGAAATATAAGATGACCAGTTACCAATATCCACGTCAGCATTTCAGGACGAACCCTGTTTTTACATCATGTCATCCTCTATCATAAATATCCCTAAATAACATGCAGCCTTACAGCTTACAGATATCCTGTGTTTGAAACAAGGGGTGATGAATGTTATTCCTCTGACTGTGTTACTATGTTTTGGTTGTGTTCTTGCAGTGTGTGTGCCTGGCTGTTTTTGCTGTGTCATCAAATCCCACCCACAGGAAATAGCAGAGGGATTATGTTTTTGTTTTTAAACCTATTGTAATCTTTTCAAATCTAGCGCAAACTACTACACTGTGTACAATCTTTGGACAGCTTTTTGACTATCCGCGTTTCTTTGTATTCCCCGCCAGTCTCCGGTTCCTTACCGTATCCGATCCACTAGCAGGAGCACCAGGGAAGGAAAAACACTGTCCGAAATGAAATGTGAGTTGCAACAAAAGGTCAACGTGAATAGAGACAGTTATTTTTTTTCCCATCTGTAATCTTGCTCTGTCTATATCTCTCCAACCTTGTTATGTTCTCCTATCCCCCCCCCCCCTCCCCCCCATCCTTATTCTGTCTCTCTCAGTTGATCAGGTGAAGTTTGATAGTCTGCTGGAAAAGGAGACACAACCTCATCATGAACCGGTGAGTTATTAGCTGTGCCGTTATGCTCGGATGTGTGTGAATGAGATTAGATTTGTGTGGTTGTTAATTAACCAGTAGCAACACGGCTGTTCCTCTTCTAATCACACACCGCACCCCCACCAATCAGTGTTGTTCTCTGTCTGTGTTGATCCAATCCCAGCTAGGTATTGTAAGGTTTAGGAGTGGCTTGTTTCACTAATTTAAAACAAAACCAGAGACGGGTATAATAACAGGATAATCGGGAAATCTGGTTATTGCCCAGTTGCATGTAAACTCAGATTTACAGTAATCAGCCAACAGGGTGTTTTGAGCTTATTCAATGTTAAGTGAACGTATTGTAATGGGAGCAGATCCTGGGAAGTCTTGTCCTTGCTGGAGGGATTATAAATCCCATTTGACCTGGACTATTTTGGGATTCTCCAAATCCTGGAGGTTGTTGCTGAAAAATTTTGCTTCCCAAGCTTGCAACACATAACCCAACTGGATAAACAGCACCAGGAAGCTGTGTGAATTATTTTGAATGAAGTTTAGACTGTAGACCTCTGGTTGTTGTCATTTGACAAACATAGAATAGTAGTAGCTTTCTTTCCGCATTGGTTAGATGGAATTCAGCAGAGTAAAAGTTGTGTTTTTGCTTTTAGTTTTGCTTAAAAGTTTTAATTTATGTTGATTATTCTCAGTTTTGGCTCTTAAACAACACATTGGCTGAGCCAGTTTCTTGGGTTTTTTTTTTTCCATAAATGAAAGCCAATTGTGCTATTGCACATCACTTTCATACGGTTACTAGTGGACTAATGGGATGGTGCAGGTTAATGCACAATCAGTACGTGTTGTTAGTCCTTTGCTCCCTCCTCCCTTTCACCCTTTTGTCATTTCCTTGCACTTTTTCCACTGTCCCCAACCTCTCAAAGTTATCTTTGTTCAAAGTTCATCAAAAATCAAACCGAACCCTTACTTTGTTCTCTCCTTAGCCACTCCATCTCCTAATTTAAATGAATGCTATCATATTCACAAGCATTGGTCTTTGTAATTCATCATTTATCAACTATTATTCATTTGTCCATGTCATGCCTTCTTTGCCCAAAAAAGTATATTTGATTTAAACATTCTTATGTAATACCAGCTAAGAATCAAACATACCCATTGTGATAAAGTGTGCCCCTAAAACACGTGCACCCCCCCTGGGCCTATAGTGCTTTTGATGCATAGATTATTTCCCATATTTCTTCATGTCTTTATGCTGCTTTTTCCAGAAAAAAAAATTTCAGAAATCTCGATCTGATTACTCCAAAAAAAATAATATGAGACCGAACTTAAAAAGTTAGAATAAAGTAGAATAAAGTTAGAATAAAGTATTCTATTCTTCCCCTTGAAGGCACAGTGTTGGAAAAACTACCCAGAATATAGCCGACATAAGACAGCTAGCATCAGTTGTTCCACTTGTAAATAGAAGTACCCTTATTAATTGTATATGTTGTGAGATCACGCATACTAGCGTATGTGTAATGCAGTTTATTAATTTCTCTCATCTCCATTTTTAGCTAAGCTGTTTCGAAGAAAAAGTCAAACTGTTAGCATAGCCTTGGCATTAGCATCTGTTCCACACAATCTTTGGCCATAACTCTACAGAACAACGTGACCTAGATGTTTAAATTCACACCACAGATGCAATCAGGGTTCTAGCCAGAAGAAAGATCTCGTACATAACCAAAAGTCACCTCCGTAGCCTACGCAGTAATCATAATCCTTACGGGCTGTTTCGAGCTGGTATGCAAGTTTCATCTGTTGAGAGGTACATGTCAGGTTACGTCGTATGTTACAGTGGAGGGTTCAGAGGACACTTCTGGTTACGTATGTAGGACCAACGTAGAACTCTAAATCAGGCCTTACTAAATCAACAGAGCAAATTTTTGTTATTTTTTCATATAAACCAAAGAATTAAACTTGCATATCATGCTTTCAATTCAATTTTATTTATACAGCGCCAAATCACAATAAACAGTCGCCTCAAGGTGCTTTTTATTATAAGGTAAAGACCTTACAATAATCACAGATTAAACCCAACAATCAAAACGACCCCCTATGAGCAAGCACTTGGTGACAGTAGAAAGGAAAAACTCCCTTTTAACAGGAAGGAACCTCCAGCAGAACCAGGCTCAGGGAGGGGCAGTCATCTGCTGTGACTGGTTGGGGCTGAGGAGAGAGAGACAGGACAAAAGACATGCTGTGGAC
>VOQJ01030288.1:0-24793 GCA_015052665.1 Apistogramma diplotaenia
AATCAAATAAAAAGTGATGGTAAATAAACCAGTGTTGTTTTTCTGTTTCTACAAAACAAGATTCTATTCCCAAGACTCTGTTTTCTCTGTCAGTCAATTAAACCAACTCTTCCTGCTCTATAAGCATCTTTCTTTCTTTGGGGGGTAATTGGGACTTGCTCTGCTTGCACAGTCCCAAAGAGCATGGTGCCTCAAGGAACTGAAATCACAGCAAAGATGGCTGCAAACTTCTGAGCAGAAAGGCAGCTGTCTGGTGACTCTATATGCAACAGTTTTCTGCTTGATAACGCAACAACTGATCCACACAAACATGATAACATAAAGTCAAATAATGACATGAAACAGGGTAAAAGAAAGGGCTCAAGAAACACAGTCTGCTAATTTTTCATGTAAAATCTCAAATCTGCATGTTGATCCAAATTTTCTAGAAAGTTGTTCAAAGCTGACAAATTTATGTATCGATATTAACAAGTTTGTATTTTATTCTACAGGTTCCTCAGATAACGTCTGCTGCTTTTATTTTGAAGGAACGATTGTTTACCCGGAAACCATTTATTTGCCCCCTCCCACACACACACACACACACACGTGTACCGTCTGCTAACATTTGACTGTTTTCTCCTTGTAATTAATTTTCTTCCTGCCAGTAAAATGCAGTTGTGCAGCGTGTGCAGCGAGCAGACACCAAAATACAGATGTCCGGCCTGCAAAATCAGATAGTAAGTAAACTTTGACTCCATGTTAGCTTGTGGGCTAGCCTAGTTAGCGTTTCTTTTGCGTAGCTACGAAGATAAACATTTAGGAACGGGTAACTGGAGTCCGTTCCTTTATCTGATTGTCTAAATTAGTTTTGAAAAAAGAGTGAAAACCAACAGGCTCCTTGTCTGGCTGGCGTGGAGTTTGTCACGACCCGTGATTAGGGTTTGATTTCAGAGGGCATTACCCGCTCTAACTGATCATTTCACTCTGGTGTGTATTTTAAGTTTGTGGTATGTGCAGTTCCCTGTTCAGAATAATCACGTGTGAAATGTGTTGAAGATGACGTACTCGTGAATCACTGTGTTTGGCTCTTACAGTTGCTCACTTGGCTGTTATAAGAAGCACAAAGGTAACGAGGCTCAATCTTAGATTTTCATTGAAATGCTTTGATGATCTGCAAAGACATGTTGCACTTCTCATCATATCCATAACTGTAACTGGTTTCCTGTTCAGACATCTGCCTTCCTGTTGAGAAGCCTGCCCCTCCAAGTCCTGAAACCAAGGATGCTGGGAGTACTGGTATAGTTACATTTCTCTCATTAGTACTGGGATTATATGATCTGCTTACTAAGCAGCTACCATTACAACTTCATTAAAAAAAACACACCTTAAGAGTACCTAAAAAAAGGTATTTTCTTTCATGCCTTTGCAGAGCCTTGGAGTGTTGATGACCTACTGCATGACGATGACATCACTGACAAAGTTCCTCTGCAGAGGCTCCAGATGTTAGGTATTACTCCAGCATGACCTTTTTGGCTCTTGAAATAAAAAGCTTTATGTAACCGTACTGGCAGTAGTTCACTTTATTATGGGCATGTTCAGGTAACAGTGGCACATCATTGCCGGCAATGAATTCTTAGGCCCACGCCCCTCGATAACATGTTAAAAATTAATGTGTTTTCTGTTTTCTTACTTTCTCTACAGGTCAGTCAAAAGAGCTAAAGGACCTCCTTTGTAACCCCCATCTGAGACAGTTGTTGCACTCTATAGACAGTGCAGACTGCAAAGCAGATGCAATGAAAGCAGCCATGCAGGAGCCACTGTTTGTGGAATTTTCTGATCAGTGCTTGAAAATTGTAAATAATGACCCAAAATCCAGTGAAGATGGGGACTTGTAATGTCCAGCTTGTATCCTTTCTTTTGTACATTTTTGTAGAGAATGGTATTGGTGTCGTGGGTTAGCCCACACATCATGCATGTTGGGTGGTTTTTGCAGTTTGTGTTGGCTTCTCAAACTACAGTATGTAAATAATGTTCAAATAAAAGACACAACTTTTTCAAACTAATTTCCTGAGTCAGTGCTAATGAGACTTCACATGCAAGGAGTTCAAGCTGAACAGCTGTAAGTGCAAACATTTATTTCAACATCAGTATAACTAAACTTTGTTTCTATGGATACCTTAATACTACTGACAGAAATGGAGAAAATACACAAATTCCATATTATGAAGTTTGATCATGACCCAGACATGAATGTGTATATATAAAACTAGAAAAGGAAATCTACAGTGTTGACTCAGAAACTGCAAAGATTTTTACATGATTGTTGGTTAAACCTTTAAATAAAGCAGGTAGCGATAATGTCGGTTACAATTAAATAATTAAACACTAGTGTAAAATAACTTTGGTATGTTACAGTACTGCATTGCTTTGAAAGAAAATCCACACAAAGTGATTCAGTCACATATTGTGCTGATGTGCATGAGATGAAGGTCGAAGAGCAGCAGTCTAAGTAAACCCGGGTTCATCCTTGTTCACATCAGTGAAGTGTGAGTTTTGCAGGTTTTACAGGTCCTTAAAAACTCACTAATAATAAGTTTGCATGCGTCTTACATGGTTTTACTAAAGTCACTGAATTTCCAGCACCTCTACACATTTAGAAACTATAACCTTGTTGGGCTGTTTTTACATACATATAAATAAAATACTGTGAGCTGCCAGTGCTGTCCCTCAGGCTCCCAGCAGTAGAATCTTTAGGTGGCACAAATCCCCTGGAAGTCCAAGTCCTAGAGTACACAATTACACATCTCAATAGTTCTTAGTGTGGTGCATACGAGCTTTATTCACCATATCAATTTAAAAGCAAATGGCTAAAAACCAGGAGTAAGAAATGCTAAATTGGTAATAAATATAAACCACTGAGAATACTGTCACTTTGTGTGATTGGCATTAGTCATCTGAGGTTTTTAGCAGATGCATCTATGGCATGAATTCGAACCTGCTAGGTTAAATCTTTCTCCAGTTATTGCGTTCACAAGATTTTCAGAAAACTTGACCTCTGACCTCTACTTTAACGTCAAGGTTGCTGAGATTTGAACTCGTCTGAGATTTTTAGCAGATGCATCTCTGGTGTGAATCTGAACATCCTAGGTCACATTGTTCTCGTGTTATCACGTTCACTAAGTGACAACACCCCATCAAGCCTTTTCAGGCTGAGGCGCAATAACGGCTGAAACAGTTGCGTCAAAAAACTAAAATTCCCTGAAGCTTCAGCATTAAAAACATTTTTTAAAGGTCTTACATGCTTACACCCAAAGACACCCTGTTGTATCATCTTGTTGATTATGTGAGCGTGTGCGTGCTTTTAATGTGCAATATTCGCTTAACGTGCAATATTTACTCAATTGCCATTTTTCCCAGCAGAGACCACAAAAACTACACGTCAACATTAACATATGCAATCACGTGTATCTGAAACACCAGACCAGAAAGATTAGGTCAGACAGATAAATAATCAACCCAATAAATATGTGCACAGCTCATTTGTGATTTGTTTGTCGATTTAAAAAAAAGGCACTTTTCCCAAGAACGAATATTTTGATCATCTGTCAGGAGACAAAAAAACCTGCAGTCTGTTTTTAAAGGTGCTACAAATATACCTTATATTTTCATCTGTACACAGATTTCTTTTAAAAAGGGTTGTTTGTGTCTTATCCTGCATTTCCATCATCATAATCTACATTATGTGTTGTTTTATACACGTGGGACACAGCACATAGTCTGTAAACAGAAATGAAAGAAGGACCGGCCCGATCGCAAATGATTCTGGACATTCTCCTCACTGAGATTTTGAATTTAAGGTGATCTTTTGTTTAAATCTCTGAGGCCATAAGGCAGCTGCAGGTGATTTTTAGCACTGCATCAACTTACACAAACACTTCCATTAAACCGTAATTATGCAAGGATGCAGGTCCCTGTAAAACTTAGGGTAAGATCAATTTTGACCTCTCTTTAAAAAAATGGCAGTGTTTTAATCTACAAGCAAAGTGGCAGTATGAGATAATACCACCCCCACCCCCACATCTGTATCAGATTATGGAAAAGCAGCTGCATCATAGTGCCTGACTATCTTTTAACTGTGTCCACTAGTGTTTTAAAGAGTTTTCTCCAGCAGGATCTCGTTGAACCCCGTCACGTCACTCTTCAGGCCCGGCTGCCTGTCGGCGTACAGAAGCGGAGATCGCTGACAGTGCAGCTTTACAGACCCCTGTGCAGAAAATTAAGGGGAAAAAAGGATGATTATCAGCTGAGCAAAATTAACGAAAGTTTCTTTATCCACGTGGTTGTGTCCTCACCTTGGGTTGAGCCCTTATGGAAGCGAGTTCCTCCGTGTACTGGTTGGTCTTCACCTGGTACTCCCCTCTCCTGGATGGAAAGTTGAGTGAGGCCATGACAGACATCATCTTCTGGAAACCTGTGGCTGTCAAAGACACAGTCATGGATGGTGCAGAGGCCAGAGCGAGCCCCATGGGCCACCCTCGCACCGTCACCGGCTCCTGGATGTTGGAGAGCTGCACTGAACCCCGTTCCCTGACAACAGGGTTCACAGCTGGTGCCTCCTCCTCCACAAGGTCCTTTGCATCATCAAGCTCTGCCTCAGCCAAGGATTTCAATAGTGACTGCAACAGGAATAAAAATAAAATTATTCATAGGTCCACATGAAGGAAGCAATTCAATTCAACTTTATTTATACAGCGCCAAATCACAACAAACAGTCGCCTCAAGGCGCTTTTTATTGTAAGGTAAAGACCCTACAATAGTTACAGAATAAACCCAACAATCAAAATCGACCCCCTATGAGCAGCACTTGGCGACAGTGGAAAGGAAAAACTCCCTTTAACAGGAAGAAACCTCCAGCAGAAGCAGGCTCAGGGAGGGGCAGTCATCTGCTGTGACTGGTTGGGGCTGAGGAGAGAGAGACAGTAAAAAAAGCAGTAATACTTAACACAAGATGCTAAAATTCTCACCCTCCACTTCCTCCAGGTGTTCCATCTCCGGACCCGCTTCCTGACCAGCCAGGACCGCACCGCTGCAAGCAGTTTAAAACACTTTTAGCTGAGTTATTCATTCTGAAGGTTCGTTTCTCTTGGAGAAAAACAATCCTAATGTACCAGTATCAACAGAACATCTGTCACGAACAGCTATAGTAGGTATCTGTGACAGGGTCAGTCACTAAAGGGATAAACAGCCTGCAAACAGAGTGTGCAGACACCACCAGCTGGTTACTGTTGGCCAGCCAGTCAGGTCAAAGCCAGCAGACTCACAGTGGGAACAGGGCCACAATCAGCAGTACTTGATCAGCACATTAAGAGTTTACCTGCTTGGATCAAAGTAGCAGACTGGCGGCGGGTGTGGTGTCTGCGCCGCTGGTACCGCAGCCAGCAGCACTGAATGGTAAAGGCACACTGTGAGAGGATCTCCTTCCTCTGATCCTCCAGTAAATCTAGCTGTGAGACGAGTGGAGCATTACCAAGTATTACCATTAGTTAATACTTAGTTGACACTAACGACTTTATGACCAAAGCAAACAAAAATAAGTTCTAGGAATTACACAGAAAATGTGTAAATAAATAAGCTGGTTTGCTTGTAGTGAAATACAGATGAAAATGTCTGTATATAAATGACTGACCATCACTTGTGTAAGAAAAACTTTAGTCCTCCCACAATGCACCAACACACTGCGTTCTTCACTCAGAAGGTGGCGCTTTAACACCACACCGAGCATCGTCTCCACTTCTCGCCGAAGGGTTCTGGTGCTGCCAGCTTCCAGATCTAAGACACAAGGCAGACATGATGATGTAACAGCTGAGCAGCACCCCAAGTGTGAGATTCAGACCTGTCACACGGGAGCTTTGACAGCGTGTGAGGTTAAAGGTATAGTGGATGGAGCATGATGGTGAGGAAATGCACCTGAGTCACAGCGCAGCTTCCACAGCTGCTCTGCTGTGACTTCAGTGGCATTTTTAATCAGTTAAGAGAGAGGAGATTTGAACTTTCATAACAATATACAGCATGTTGCAGCGTTCAGGTTGAACATGAACACATCTAAGAGGCTACAGACATGACAGCAGCTTTGTAAGTCTTTATCCGAATGAGCAATCACTAAAGCAGCCTGTTTGGTTCTTGGCTTCATGTCTGCTGAGTTTAGAAGCATGTTGCTCAGTGGTTAGTATTGCTGCGCCACAGCAGGAGGGTCCTGGGTTCAAGTGTGTCTGTAACATCACAAACTGACTTTTGTGCATTTCTTAGCACTTTGATTCGTTTTTGGATCAAAATGCAGCTATTAATGTGACCCAGTGAGACCTGAGGAACATTAATGTCTGCACCTTACAAAATGCAGCTCAGGTGTCACTGCTTGCAATTTGAGATTTTTTTTTAGAAAATTTGGCATCTCACACAGCACACACAAGATGTGCATGTCCTGACCACTTCCTGGCTGCAATTGTTAAAAAACAAACAAAACAACCAACAAAAAAAAAAAAGCCCACAAAATTTAAGGGAGCTTCATCACAATATTCATGATGTGGGCCGTGGAAAAACTGAATAAAATGAAATTATATAAAAAACCCAGCAGAACACGGGTGAAGCTCAGCGTGAGTTTAAGCGTAATAACTGAGAAAAAGTGCAGAAACATGCAAAGCAAGCTGCGACAGTCAGACGTGCATTTACCTGGAAAGTTCATAAGAGGTTGCAAATTTTGTTAGAAAGTTTTTATGCACCAATTAAAAAGTCCCAAGGAGAGTCGAGTACTGAGGATCACATTTACTAAGAGGCCTACTGAAGGAAAAGAGGAATAAACCAGCAGACCTAAAGAAAGGAAATAAAATCACTATTTTCCCAAATATGAAACACGCCAAAACTGACCAAGAAGGGATTCAGAAACAAGCTGCACTCACCGGCACTGTGACCCTCTGACTTTACACACTTTGTGATCAGTCCGTAACGTTGCATGAAGCTTTGGAAAGGAATTCTGAGCAACAAAGATAGGAAGTCAACCACAATCCAGCAGAAATGGAACAGTAAATTAGTCTGCTGCAGACACACAAAAATGCTTCACCTTATTGGAAATCCAGCAGCACTAATATGAATGGTCTCCACAATCCCACAGGCCTCCAACTGCATGATAACCTGAAAACAGACAGCGAGGATCAACAGGAAGCTTTGCCTTTAGTTAAAACGTGTCACTGTGACGTGGGCAGAAGCTCTACCTCCTCCTTTTTGAAAGACAGTGGCTTGCACTCAGGGTTTGGTTTGATGCAGCGAGTGTAGTGAGGAGTTGTGGAGTGGAGGATCTTCATCAGGCTCTCCAGTGAGTTCTATAATCAGATATAAGCAGTTATTAGTAGCAGTGCTAAAGACTCCAAACTATAAAACAGGCTGTGACGAGCTTATGTAAGCCTGGTCTCGAAGGCTAATGTCGGATCCTACCTTAAACTTGGAGACCACAGTGGTCTTGCTCGGCCCCTTTCTAGTCTGAGTCTCAGTTTCATTGTCACTGAAGATCTGGTGAAGCAGCTGATTGTCAGACATGTGAAGCAGGCTGATGAGCTCTGGTGGTACCGGGTCCTAAAAGAAATAATAAATGGTAAATGGACTGGATTTCTACTCCACTTGAGCACTCAAAGCAGGTGACCTGCTGAGCTCCAGCCACATGAAAATCAGTATCCAGTAGAAGATGAGTGAAAGGTTGTGGGGTCAATTTTTCAGAACACATTAAAAGCCTTTCCTACCTTGTTTTTCTCTGCCATGCCTTCGATCTGATAGCTGACCTTTCCAGCGTAATGGGCCACACTGAAGTGTGGCACCTTATTGAACTTGTCCCAGCTGATGTTGGTGCTGTCACAGAGCTCCTTCTCCAAACGAACTCTGAACGTTTTTGCATCCGAGGTTCGATTTAGACGACTCTCCTGGAATATGTCAAAAAAAACAAAAGGCAGAGATGAGATGAAGAGATGAAACTCGTTTTAGGTTCTAGTAACAAAAAAGAATGTGCTTCAATGTAAAGCAAATGGATTTTAATTAAACTGAAACTACTGAGACATGTTAACGCTTCCTTACAGGCTTATGAAGTTTGATTTGTCTTCTGAGTTCTGACAAAAATGATTTTCAGGAGTTTCAATGATTATCAGAAATAAGTCACTATTTTATCTCCCACACTGTTTCACCAAAAGATGATTTATATTTTACTGCCACGTGTATCTGCCAACAAGCATTAAATTTACAAGGCAAAGGCAATTAATTAATGACATCAGATAATCTGAGGTTTTTTACATTGCCTTTTAAAGTTTTTATTTATTCATTTGGCTGCTTCTTTCCTTATTGTCCTTTTGGAAATTCCACTTGTATCTTGTGGTCTTTGTGAGACAAATACAACTGCAATGATTGAAAAAAATCACAGCGGTGGTAGCCCCTCATTGCTGTATAGTGTTTGTTTATTAGGTACATGTTTTATTAAAGTCAAAGTAGAGAAGAGGCTACATGATAATGAGACGGTGTTGTTTTGTTGTTCTTGGTATTGCTTATTATTGGTGTGGGTGATATTTCCTCCTTTGCTTTTTATTTTTAAGTATGCGAGTTATGTCTCTTAATTTAACCAATATAAAGAAATCATTCAGAAACAATATGGACGGTCAGCATACCTCGTTAAGAAGAGAGAACACACTGACGGGGCTTCCCTCTATGAGATCCAGACAACTCTGATTGTCCTTGTACTTGACAAAGGACCACTCCAAACCCTCTGACACATACTCCTCCTGGCAGACGGTTAAAAGATATCACAAACAAGTTAAGATTATTTTTGGTGAAAAATGTTTCGTGAAGCCTGAGGCCAGCGGAGTTTACTACAGAGGAAGTTCAACGCAGCCAGGCTCCCCCTTTGCATCAGCTGGTTCAACCAAACAAAACCTGCTCCCAACAGGTTGTGTGTTCAGCACAAGTTACCACGGTGATTTCGTTGGGTTAGTTGACACAAAAAACTCTGACTTTAAGCTTAACATAGCTCGCTAACCCATTAATCTCACTGCACAGTAAGCCCCTCTGGGCAATCTGAGCCCATTGCTTCCAGAGAAACAGAAAACTACCTGCTGAGCTCTGAGATAATGAGCCACAAAGTGCTGCTGGAGTTTCTCATTGGCGTAGTTGATGCACAGCTGCTCCAGGTTATTGGTCTGAAAACGCTCAAAGCCGTACACATCTAGGACTCCTGGAGATCAAGAGGAGAGTGCTGTGAGCTTGTGTACAGGGCTGTCAGTCTGCACTATGTGAGGAAATGATGTTTTTACCTATGAAGTTGCACCAGGTTGATTTGTCCGCACATATGCTGTTGTTGATGAATGTAACCAGCCACTCAAATAACCTAGTGTGAAAACATGCTTATTTTAAAACATGGAGCTGCTATAATGATGGTAAACCGACAGAAGTTCATGTTTACTGTAAATAAAAAAGCATCACCATCTTTTCTAACAACAGTTCAGTCTGAGACATTGTTGATGATGACTCTTACTGAGCATAAATGACTTTGGCCAGACAGTCTCTCCTCACACTGCACTCTGCCTGGGAGCAGGGCTTGAGCACGCTTTGCTTCCCCGCCTTCAGAGTCCTCACTCTTAAACATGTCTGGAGCTGCTCAGCAGGAACACACAGGAGCTCAGCAGCCCTCTGCAAGAAGTCTGAAGCACAGGAAGGCAGGTATGGTGTTTGTTGACAGCTGTTGTCAGGGAGCAGCAGAGTGATCTCACGGAACTTATTACTCAACATAAAACATGGAAAAGCAGCCACTACTGAGAGATTAAAGAAAAACCCATTCATTTGTATTACTTGTACACTGGTTATAAGGCTACATTTTTAATTTAATGTAACTGGAAATATTTCGAAACATCAAAACGAAACAACATCCAGTACCTTTAGATTGTGCATCGAGGTCACAAGGTTGTGATTCGTCTGTTGAAGAGGAAAAGCTCACATTTCCCAACTGGAGAATCCCTGCTAGTATCTGTATTACGTTACAGCAGCCGAGAAAAAACAAACAAAAGCACAGAACGTTGCAACATAAATCACTTAAAGAGTTGACATAACAGGTTACTTTAATGGGTCTCCAACCTTTTGAGCAGAGGGTCTGATTAGAGGGGAGAAAGACCTCACAAACCCCCCGGGGGTCCCCAGACCACCACCCGTTTAGAACCCATTATAACAGCTGTAAGCTGTTTTGCTTTAACATTTATAAGTAATATATATATATAAACACTTAGCTCTGTATTTAAATTACAGTCAAAACAATATAACATTTATTGTGAAATAGTGGAGAAGAAGATATTCTTACCCTAAATATTTCTCTTTGCCTTTCTGCACTGATGCCCAGGTGAACCATTGCCTCAACAGTCTCATGGAAACAATCCTCTATTAAAAAGATTTAAAAGCTGTTATTGATAAACAAGAAAATTATTTGGGTCTAGAAATGAAATAAACATGTAAAAAACGAACGCAGAAATGTGCTTTGATACACATCAAATGGACACCAACCCTCAACTGTTTTGTCAGAGTTTGGCAGCCAAACGAAACTTTGGTGATGTGACATCATCCACTCTTTCCGCTGCTCGTCTGTGGCCCCTTTCATCATCTGAAACGTTAAGGTCTCGCCGTTCAGCTCTGCATTTATGTTAATACTGAAAAATATATCTCTGGATCATGTGAGGTTTAGTGCAGGTTAGCCGTTAACTGACCTGGTAAAAGATGTGAAAGTTTCTCTCATTGGCTGGTTGGCAGGCCACCCTGGTCTTCTCCAGTAAATATGTCTGCACAGACGCCCCAACCAAGAGCTGACACCTTCGGACAAAAAGGAGCCGGTGAACAGATCTGGGTGACCGCTAATGTGGGAAAGTGAGAGAATGCCATCCAGGTGATGCCATCTCAGGTAACTGCAGGTACCTGTCTAACTGCAGCTGGATGTACTTTCCAAAGCGACTGCTGTTGTTGTTCCGCATCGTGCAGGCATTGCCTAAATGGAGCATGCACTGCTGATGAGTAACTCTTTACAGGATTACATTTCCACATGAATAAAAAACCCCTCTGTTTGTCTTACCAAAAGCTTCCATTAGAGGGTTGGAGTCCAGCACTCTCCTCTCTATCCTCTCCACTGTGTCCTGACCGTTCACCGTGGAGGACACGGCTGCCACAGTGGCGTAGTATTTCATTAAGCACCGAGATGTCCATGTCTACAAAGAAACAAGTCGTTAATAAACCAACAATAGATATAAAAAAAATTTTTGATTAAGTATATAATAGAATATAACAAAGGAAATCAACACTGGGAAAGGTGGAAGCAGAGAAAAAAAATTGTGGCGGCAGCTTAAGCAGAGAAACCCAGACCTCCCTCCCCCCTAGCCTCCCCCTCCAGGGAATACTGAGGCGTTCCCAGGCCAGCAGAGACATTTAATCTCTCCAGCATGTCCTGGGTCTGCCCTGGGACCGCCTTCCGGTAGGACACGCATGGAACACCTCACCCAAAACGCGCCCAGGAGGCATCCTGATCAGATGCCAGAACCACCTCAACTGGCTCCTTTCGATGTGGAGAAGCAGCAGCTCTACTTTGAGCCCCTCCCGAATGACTGCACTTCTCACCCTATCACTAAAGGAGAGGCCAGCCACTCTTCGGAGGCTCACTTCTGCCGCTTGTATCTGCAATCTCGTTCTTTTGGTCACAATCCAAAGCTTGTGACCAAAGTGCGGGTAGGGATGTAGATCAACTGGTAAATCAACCGCTTCGCTTTCACACTCAGCCTCACCCCATCTGGCCAAGACCGTGAGATACTTAAATTCCTCCACCCTAGAGGACCCTCATTCCATTCTGAGGCCACCAAGGTGGAAGCCTTCCACTACTTTCCTACAGCTAGAAATTCTGTCCATAAAAATTATGAGCAGAATTGTTGACAAAGAGCAGCCCTGGCAGAGTCCAGCATCCACTGTAATGAGTCAGACTTATTACCGTTGTAATAAACAAACAATATTTTGAGGATATGAAACACACACGCCACAGCAAAGAGGGTGACGATATAGCATTGAAATTATTTCCAAAGCCAATCTTTTGTAGACAAACAGTTGCAAAAAGTAACAACTAAACTGACATTCGCATCCTTTATTCATCATAGTAGGTTTAGTTTGCACTTTAAGCTTTACACTGTATGTGCTTGGTTTACCTTCCCAGCACCGCTCTCACCACTGACCACCAAGGACTGGTTCACCGGCTCCAGCTGGTCCCGAACGTTCCTGTATGCTTCTTCTGCCACAATAAAGATATGAGGCTTGAACTCCTGCAGACAAAAAGGCCAGATTTATTAAACATATGCCCATAATTACTGCATGCAAACCTGCCAATGCCTTAAACACACTCCAGACATCACTGTGTAAGTCTGCATCGTTGCATGACTTGCAAAGCAATTATTCATCTTTCCCCATTACAGCACAAACATATCTGCATATGTTATCTAAATAACAATGAAAGACTGGTTGACATACCTGGGGCTGAGGAGCACAATGATACTCTTTCATCACATCCAGAGTGTAGAGGTCTGGAATGGGCTGAAAGGGGTTAAGAGCCACCAAGGTGCAGCCAGCATGGGTGTAAAACACCTTCATACTGTACCTGGCCTGGAGGCATTTCAGCACTGCAGGGAAACAATAAATATCATCAGACATCAACGGGAAAAATTTGGACAGTTACACATTTTTACAAATGAACCCATCAAAAGTTATAAAAGGGCACTGAGCAGAGCGCATACCTCGCCCACCTCAAATTTTCTATTTGCTGACACCACACTGCAGTAGATACCACCCACATGTTGTCACTCCACTATACATTACTAGATCACAAAGACTAGAAATGTCTTTTATTGGCTTTTAATAACTGTAAAATAAGATTTTATATTTTTATTCAAAAAAAGAGATTCACATAAACAGATACTGGCATATACAGTCTGAATATATTTTTCATGTTTATCTACCCTATTAGCATCCTCCTAAAAATTAAAAAATTAAAAATAAAAAACATTTTTTTGAGATATGAATTATATACGTGTGTGAATTCTGTCCAACAAAATCTAAATAATTTTTCCTTGCATCACCCCCAACACCTCCAGAAATGTTCAGTGAAATCTGTATCCTGCATCACAATGCTAACACAGTAATCCTTCACACTAACGTTTTTATCATCTGTGCAGATTTAATCTCGATGTGGACAAATAACACACTGCAAGCACTGCAGATCAAGGTGACATACTGTGGAGAACACTTCCCAAATTCAGGTTCAGGTATTTAACTATGTCAACCAGCTGGTATGAGCAAATGCCACTACTTCATCATCAGAGCCCCCAGTGGCATTAGAGCAGCCTTTGATACCTGTCGCTGGGGTCACGGGATTGACTTTGGTGAGGTCATCATAAGTGTGAAGTTGATCTTCATCAATGAGGAAGGCCTGAATTTCTCCCTCCAGTGAATCATTAAGGGGCTGCTGTGGCGGATGGATTTTCCGGATTAATCCATTCACCTGTTGCAAAACACGAGGCATGAAAAAACATGAGGAAAAAATATTTTAAATATGACCTCACATCTCTTGGTTATTCATTTCCTCATGGACAGTAAAGTGAAAGATAACGTAACAAAGTTAAAAATGCTTTTTTTCGTTCAATCATACAATCACTTCACCCTGACAGGTGGAAGTACACTTTATCTTGCCATTAACACAGAGGTGTGGGTCCGCAGGCTTCCTGACAGCTGTCAGTCTGAGGTGTGTACAGACAGGTTTAATCCAGCAGCAGGTAGCCTTCATCCCATCATTCTCCAGGGCTACTTTTAAACCACGTAAATAATGGCATTAATGTAATACCTATTACAACGCCACTAATTCCCTGCGCACACTGACTCACAGCAAGTAGCCCGAATAAAGTGGCTGCTGGAGCAATGTTAGTCTTCTTATGATTAAAAAAAAAGAGCAGTGACAAGTTAACCTATAAAAACTAGCCAGGCAATGAAGACCACTGCGATGATGGTGATTTTTCTAGTTTTCTATTACCTGCTTGAGAAGCCCCTGACCATGTCTGTTTCTCTAACACCAAGTTCCATTCAACAATTTGCCAGTTTAAAGAATAATGATTATATACATTATAAACTTGCAACCTGGCAACTACCTCCATATAGAGCACAGTGTAAACATAATGAGCCACTGACCGACCCGGAGCATTACAGTTAACACGTTAAAAAGTGGCACAAAGCACGTTTATTTGCCCACCTCGCGTCGTAACATCGACTGTAGTAACTTTACTGTTACTACAGTCGATGAGAAAAAGTGCAGCTATTTTTCTATAAGTGTGGAATAAATATTCCATATATTGCAGGCACTATTTTCAACTTCATCATCATAAATGTCGCATAACGGAAATGTTATTCAGTTCCAGGTACGTGTGTCTTAATAAAACACTGCAAAGGGCGTCCAAATACGAACCAGCCAATCAAAACTGAGGACAGGTAAAGGTTCATTAATTTTCTCCAGGTCAAGTTAAACGTGTCATCTTATTATCTACGAACCAATAACTGTGAACTCTATTAACCACCGTTACTGGACTATGAAATGTGAAGAGGTCATCGTCATGTCCCAGCTCACCGTTGCCCCTCCATTTCTGTATCCTCTGACGTTGCTTCGGTCGTCCACAGAACTCATTGATTGACCGTTACCCTCCAGTCTCTTATAGAAGTACACTCCTCTGAAGAAAATCGTGCCTTTATGCTGATCAAGTCGTTTTTTTATTCTACTCCGCAGACCTAAAACCTCATATTTCCTTAACTGTAAGAAATCCCTCAAGGACAACTTTCCGTGCCCGCTGTCCCGCTACTACTCAGTCCCAAACTCCTAAACCGCACATTATTCCCGCCCCCATCTGGTTGATTCACGGACCCAGCTGTACCTCTGTTCCACCACCGGCTGGAATTTTCATGAGTAAAATGTTCCTTAAAACTGGGATTTTTATAACTTAACAAGATTCACTTTTTAATAACCAGGTAATTAGACTTTATTCTGCTGCAATACATTTCGTTTTCGTATTATATGATCCACTATTTTTCCACAACAGTCGTCAAGTAAATTGGTTGTTTGCTACTGATGATGTCAAGCCTTTCCAGTGGTGATTATCTACAAACTAACAAACAGTAATAAACGTATTTTTACAGCTGTTTAATTTAACATGCACAATAAATGTAAGTCACGTTAGGTTTGGAAGTTGCTAGAAATCCGAGCTGCAATGAATGCATCAGGAAACCCAATCCGGAAATAAGTGAAGGCGCTCTCTGTTGTTGCAGGCGTTATGTCTGGATGAGCAGTTGTAGTTGGAAATGCCGCAAAACCGGTATATCTCTAAACCGTTTCTAGTGCTTAACAGACAAACCTTTGTTAAGTGCTATACTCAAAACTGCCTTTGTCACGCGTAAAGGACGCAGAGCAGGTGAGAGAAATGAGTTGGTATCTCTCAGCGCCGGTGAAATACTGTTAAGTTCAATGGGAAATTCAGAGCTAGCTGACGATCTATACATACACTGTTATTTTCCAGTGCTTTGTCAAGCCACTTTCCACAAAGACTGCTTCACCTGAATGTTTACGTGAGTACGTGACACCTCGGGACACCCTCAGCTCTGCCATTATCCCAGTAAAATCAAAGTCTCAGTGTTTGTGTTAAATATTCAGATTTTCCCTTAGCTCCTAAATAATAAATTCTAATGTGTGCAGGCAATGGCGCAGAGGGAACTGAAGGAGGCATTTGTCAGCAATCTCAATGGGACCAGCCTGGAGGAGGTGGCCCTGGGCTCATTCCTCTCCCCAGTATGTGTTGTCATCAGAGGACTCTTTTTAATACTCTACTATCAAGCCAAAGGGAACCTGCCACTGCCTCACCCTCTGATTTCTCACCTGCTTCTAGACCTCTGTGCTTTTATTGTGCCCCTCGTCCTGTCGTGCACCGTTCTGAGTAGCGTTCTTCACCAGGTCGTCGTGAGCCTTACCTTTGTCTCGGCTTGCGTGTTCTCCTACATCCACCGTGGGTACTCACAAAACACTGTGAGCGCCTTCCTGCAGAGTCATATTGAACTCAACCAGGTTCCCTCAGTGACTCTCTTCAGGGTGTTTGTAAATGTGAAAACAGCCATCAGTATTCTGGCCGTAGACTTCAGTGTCTTCCCAAGACGATACGCTAAAACAGAAACGTATGGGACGGGGGTCATGGACTTTGGAGTCGGAGCGTTTATCTTTGCAAATGCCCTCGTGTGTCCTGAGGCACGGAGGAAGTTCATCTCAGGATCCAAGATGAGTTACATTGCAAAGCAGCTCCTGTCTGTCTGGCCCCTGGTTGCTCTTGGTATGGCAAGGCTAGTGAGTGTCAAAATGACCGGCTACCACGAGCATGTGACCGAATACGGCGTCCACTGGAATTTCTTCTTCACTCTAGCCATCGTCAGAGTTGTGGCCTCTATGCTTTTAGTTGTTTTACCAGCCAATCTGTTGTGGGTCTTTGCCGTTCTGATCAGCGGGTTTTATCAGTTCACTCTGGAGACTTCAGAGCTGAAAGCTTTTATCATCCACAACAACGACAGAGAAAAAGACTTTCTGCATGCAAACAAGGAGGGCCTATTCTCTATATTGGGCTACGTATCCATCTACCTGACAGGAGTTCAGGTTGGACTCTATGTGATGCAGCCGCGATCCAGCGTTAGAGAGTGGCTCAGAGTGCTCTTTAACCTCCTGTTGGGAAGTTTCGCCCTGTATGCTGCTTTGTATGCATGTCAGAGCTTTGTGGAGCCGGTGTCTCGCCGCTTGGCCAATTTTCCGTTTTGCCTCTGGAGTGTTGCGCAGTCTTTGTTCTTCCTGTCCTGCCTTGGTATGGCTGATGTCATTTTGTTGTTTTCTAAAAGAGCATCCGGCTGTCACTTTGTACCTTCGTCATCGAATCTGTACAAAAAGCACTCCGACTGTGACAGAAAGAGGGGCGAAACAGAAAGGCTGTGCCTCATTCAAGCTGTTAGCAGGAATCAGTTGCTGTTTTTCTTGCTCTCGAACGTTACGACAGGATTGACCAACTCTGTTGTTGACACAATTAGTTGTAACAATTTTGTTTCACTATGTATTTTGCTGCTGTACATGTTCATAAATTGTTTTGTAATATATGTATTGCATATCTGTGGAATTACAGTCAAATTCTGGTAAAATGTCCATTGAAAAGGCTCGCATATTTTAAAGGTGGTTGTGGGGCTGGGGTGACAGCCATTTAAATGAGGGACAGTTGTCATTTAAAAGATCACATGGTGAAAATAATCTTATGCATGATGTGTTCATGCAACCATATTTCTATATTTATATGACGTGTAAATAAACGAGGACATGAACTATAATATATATTTTGCATTTGTATGTGTTTTTCTAAACATTTGAGAGACAATACAAAGAGTTCATCACAAGTTGCAAACTATTCATCAGCCAAAAAATATAAAGGCCAGGAATAAATAAATTCATAAATGAGAAAGAGAAAAAAAGACTGACCAAATTTGAATTGGCACAGTTGACACATGAAACTAAGATCCACCTTTAGTGGAATGATGGGAAGAAAAAAGTATGAAGGTTTGGAGCGTGATGTTGATTACAGTCAAGCATGCATGCTTGACTGTAAGCTAGTGTGACTAATGTTTACTGATAATGTGTCAGAAAACAGCAGCAGCCAGATAAATTGTGAATACATGTGCATACATGGCACTATAGGGCCACAATTTTCTGCTCAAATTCTGGAAAGTTGGCTGGATGGTGCGATGGATAATGAACCCTTAATACGAAAGCAATCTAAGTGATTTCGGGTGTAAGTGAAATAGTCTTTAATGACCTAACTTCAACTTGATCGAGCTTCTATTTCATTTGCTGAAGACAACACTAAAGGCAGAAAGACACATAAACAAAACTGAGAACAGCAGCAGTAAGGGCCTGGCAAAGCATCGCCCAGGAGCCGATGATATCCATAATTTGCAGACTTTAGCCAGTCACTGCCTCCAAATGATTCTTGAGGAAATGTTAATATAAGCATTTTGTTTGTAATTATGTTAATTTGTCCAATTATTTTTCATACCCTGAAAGTAGGGGATTGTGAATAAAAATGCTTGCATTCCCTAAATGCTTCGTAAACTGTTTTCTGCCCCTCGAATGAAGATGAACTGCACTGCAGTTGTTTAATATTCAAATCTTCTGTGGTGCGTTGAGCCAAAATATAATGAAATCTGTTCACCTCTAATATCATAACCACCTGTATCTGTTTCTCAGTTTAATGTTGTACACAAAATCTTAGTGGTTATTCCAATTTATAAGATAAAATATAATAATGACATATACTTCATTGTAAACGTATGCACGTTATGTATTATTGCCATACCTATTCTCACCATCCTAAACAAAAATATAGGCCACTTAGCTAAAATCTGGCAGCAATATTTACTGACATAAAACTGTTTGCAGCAACTGTTTGCAGCAAAGAAACACGTCAAATAAGTTTTATGTGTGACTCTAACCGTGGACAGTGTCTTTCACTTGGAGTCACGTGAATGTTGTCCACGCTGCGCCCCTGGCGGAGGCAAGCATTAAGACGTCATCGCCTACGTGCGAAGGGCAAAGGTGAAATCAGTAATGAAGATTCCGCCACCGTAGCAGTAGCTTCTCAAACTGTCGCACTTGTTTATTTTTTCTAAGGAGAACTTTCAGGAGTGGGTGAGTGAAATCAATAGTTAGTTTAAATCACGTGTCTTTATCTGCTAAGATAACAAACGACAGCGGTGTAGATGTTAGTGGGAAATCCTGCGGAAAGTGGCGGACGCCGAGCAGCCAGTTACCCAGCTGAACTTTAGATTAGCCCTATTCAAGCTTTGCTAATGTTAGCTTTTAGCGACAGAAATGCTAACGAGCAGCCGGCGAGTAAATTAGCCAAGTTTACTGGCATCAACGGGGCAAAGGCAAACTATAGCAATACCGCAACGTATAAACTACTTGTTAATGTGTTATGCAGTACGGTGTAAGGTAATCGCGTAAGAATATTGCGCATTGAAGACTCCGACTGGCTTCTTTCTTTCCCAAAGCGCTTTAGCCAATCAAATTAGCTAGCATGCTAATGTTAACATGCTAGTTGCCGGTTATCGGTTTATCCTGCTCATCGGTGAAATGCCATCGTCATTAAACCCGACGTAATAACTGGAATAATTTGAGTCAAAGCTCAATGTGTGGATACCGCCAAGTTCAAAGCATCACAGCCTTTCATCATCCGTTGAAGCTCTCATTTCCCAGGTTGTTTTGCTAACTTAGCAGGTTAAATCTAGGTCAGTACAAATCCGTGTCTAAGTATTTTTTTAAGCTGCATTTGTACTGTTATACATGCGGTTAATTTCAGAAAATGCCTGTTGATCAGCAGCGGGTCTTTTGTGCCAGGTGGTTTTTCAGATAGCTTGATGACGGTGTTGTTGGCCAGTGGTGACCTGCAGCAGATTAGCATTAGCTCGTTGTAGCCCGTGCTCACGTAAGGCTGATCAGCAGCTTTGGTGTGCGTAACCTGCAGGTGAAACTCGAAGAAGTCATGGCACGCCTGGTAGCAATCTGCAGGGAAGGGGAAGAGGACTACCCATTTCTGGCAAGACAGATCCCCCTTTATATCGATGATACGCTCACGGTAAGAAAGCTCTCTTTTTCTTTTGAGTGGCCGCAGTAAAAATGTCTATGATACTAGCAGCTGTTTTGCTGCTCAGTTAAATTGTCAAACAAAGCAAAGAGACAGTCCTGCTTCTGATTATGGTCATTTGATATGTATTAAAGTGTAACACAGGAATGTGGTTAAGCCTGAGATATCAGCATGAATCTCTGTAAAAGTTACTGTGGTGTGTTGTCTGTTGTTGTCAGATGGTGATGGAGTTTTCTGACAGTGTAATGGATGTTGATAGCCACGAAATAAACTCTTCACACTTGAAACAGTTTTCAGAGGTGAGTTTTACATCCTCCTTTTGTCCTGAAAACTTATTTACCATCATGTACACAGTAGTTTGGTCTCATATAACTTATTAACAAAGTGGTGATATTCTGGCTCATAGTACCACTCCAAGTTGAAGCAGCAGGACTTGAATGTTGCCTTGATGGTGACGTCCAGAGAGGTGTACAGTGCGTTGGCTCAGTTGGTGCCCTGCGTGGGCTGCAGGCGGAGTGTGGAGCGCCTCTTTTCACATCTAGTGGAATCGGGGAACCCAGCCCTGGAGCCCCTCACCGTGAAACCCACAGGCATGCTTTCGCTCACCAAGACCTGTTTGGCAGACATGAAGAAGCTCTACACCCTCTTCTATGTTCACGGGTAAGCTGCAGAGAAAAAAAGACATAGTGCTTTAATAGAGGTCAGCCAAAATGAGTTGTGTTAATCAATATGAATCTCTAACTCTTATATGTTTATGCAAGTCTTTAAGGTTTCTAACAAGCAAACATTAGATGCTGCCAGTTTTCCTGTTTAGTGTCAGAGGTGATAGTTCTATATTTTTTTCTTTGCAGGGCTAAATTGAATGACATGATTGACGCCATTCCGAAAAGCAAAAAGAACAAACGCTGCCAGTTACACTCCTTAGACACACACAAGCCTAAACCTCTGGGGTGAGTAATGCTTTTGCCTCCTTTTTTGTTTTGTTCTGTTTTTTTGTTTTCCACAAAGTGAAATAATTGAGCGAATAGAAGACATTGTTCCTTCACCTTGGGCTGTTTGTGAGGGTGTGCAGTGAAGGGGATGGGTACCCTCCATGGAAAGAAATGAGTTTTCATTCCCTGGAAGAAGAGGACTTTAAATGACGCAACTTTTCATTTTATTTTTTGCTGTTGGCATTTGAGACTATTGTCACAACCACAAATGCTGACGTTCTCTGCCCTCCACCAGCCAAATTTACCAGGAAAGTATTTCACAACTAGTTAGTGACACTGCATGACACCACACTATTGTTACTGTGCTGCAAACAGTGCAATGGAGTCGGAGCTGCTATGCTGGACAAGCTATGTGATGATATTTCTGAATAACTCTAATATGATCTTTTTAATAAAAAAAAAAAGATTTTCATATCAGCAAATGTATGGCAGTATTATGAAGTGGAGTGTTATGGCCATATTAAGATTTTTTTTAACTTGTGCATTTTGAGAATGAAGTTGAAATTTTGATGAAAAAGTCCAAATGTGGAGATTGAAGTTGTCATCTCAAATCAAACAGCTGCTATACCAGCAGAGAGTTAGTGTAACAACTCGATCCGTTGTCTTTTTGTATCTTGTGATTCAGCAAAGGTGTAACCATCTATCTTTGCATCCGTCCATTGCCAGCTATTAATTTTGCGCCAGTCCAGCCAACTCCTCCGAGTTTGTGTGGTTTTTACTTCTGACCAGATGCAGCTTTGTTGTTCTCTTTAACATACTCTTACTTATCACTACATAGTGTTTATGTGCTTAAAAGAGAAGCAAACTGATTCTGAAGTATGATTTTTACTAACCCATTTGCACAATGTATTTCATAGAGTATAGCAGTTATTTGACTTGAAACAACTACTTCAATCTCAACATTTTTCCTCAAAATTTAGACTTTATTCTTAAAATGCACAAGTCTTGTGTATCAGTTGTGTTCTGCTGTCTTCTTTAAAACAGTCATGTACTTTTTGAATATATTTTTGAATAAGAACACATTTCTGAAGCCATAACATGTAACAGTCATGCGGTTAAGACATTTACACTCAGTCCTGTCCTAATAAAGTGTTTAATTCTTCTGTTGTATTGAGCTGTCAGTAGATGGTGGTTACATTTAATCCGTAGAAAACAAAACAACTAACTTGTGTCCACCCTTCTAAAGCTGTTAATAATGTTATTAGAATCAAGGTATTAGCATGTCTGTCTGTGAGCACATCGGCTGTAATGTTTGGATACTTGCAGAAGTAGCATTATTCATAATATGGATACTGGGAATTGACAGCCACAGACACGGTGGTGTATTGTATATAGAAACAGAAGCTGAGGAGCTGCATGTTTCCCTTTATGGAGCTCGCTGATACAGAGTTAAAGAAGAGTGGAGTCAACAGGTAGCCAGAAACATGACTCCTGATGGATGATGATTGTTTGTGTTTTCTTAATGTGTAAATATGCAGACTGTTATAACCTCATTTCTGCTGTTGCCAAAGATTTGGCTCCTGCAGGTTTAGGAGCTGATAATAGTGCACTGGAATGACATCACTGTAATAACTGTATGTTACAGGGGAAGCTGGATGGATGTGTGGGAGCTGATGTCTCAGGAGTGCAGGGACGAGGTGGTGGTCATTGACAGCGCCTGTCTTCTCGAGACGCTGGAGACATACTTGCATAAGCACAGGTGATCTTTAACTACCATAGCATTTCTTTCCAGAATAATCTAAAAGGAAATTAACGGCCTGTTACTTTGTTGTCCTCAGGTTTTGCACAGACTGTAAGAATAAAGTGCTGAGGGCATATAACATCTTGGTCGGGGAGGTGGACAGCAGTAAAGAGAAGGGGTACTGTGCTGCGTTGTATGAGGGACTGTGCTGTTGCCCGCACGAGCGCCACATTCACATCTGCTGTCAAACAGGCTTTATCGCTCACCTACTCGGCAAGGCAGAGCCCGAGTTCGCAGGAGGCTATGAGTAAGTCATTATCTCAAATTTGCTATTTGAATTCATTTTCTACCTTAACAATTTCTAATTTCAGCTGATGGTTTGTTTTTTCTTTTAAGACGCAGAGAGAGACATGCAAAAACCATTGACATTGCACAAGAGGAAGTCCTGACCTGTCTGGGTATTCACCTCTATGAGCGGCTGCACAGAATCTGGCAGAAACTCCGAGCAGAGGAGCAAACCTGGCAGATATTGTTCCATTTGGGAATCGATGCACTACGTAAAAGTTTTGAGGTACATACTGGTACATGTTTATCACGCAATAAATACACTGCAGCTGTTGCAACTTTGTGATAATGTCCTTCCTCCTCATACCGACAGATGGCAGTGGAGAAGATGCAGGGTATCAGTCGGTTAGAGCAGTTTGTCGAGGAGCTGTCTGAGGAGGAGAGAGCCAAAGAGCTGAAGCTGGAGAAAAAGAGGCAAAAGCGAAAAAATCGACGCAAAAACAAGTGCGGCTTTGACATTTCTGAACAGGAGGCAGAGGACAAGGAGAAACATCTGGATGAGGTAATCCTGCACCAGGAAAGAGGCTTTCTTTGCACCTTATTTACCTTTGTTGTTCTGCAGCTGCATCTCTCTGTGCCGCTCTCCCAGGGTTCTCTTGAGTCTGTGGAGAGCAGCTGCAAGGCCTGTGGTAGCCATGACGAGGAGGATGAAGCTGGCTGTGACGAGAGCGCCCCCGCCAATAAGAGCACCTCCTGTCATTGCCCAGACAGCACCAAACAAGGTTAAAAAAATAAAACGCACACAAACATGAGTCTTGTATTTTTAAGGAGGCTTTTGGATAAGTAACACAAGTCCTTGGACTGCCTGAAGCTGTCTAAGAAGAAATGTTATCCGTTTCTCCAGATTCGTCACCACACAGCAACGGAAGTGACTGTGGCTACTCCTCAAGCATGGAAGGCAGCGAGATGGGATCGCGAGAAGGCTCCGACGTCGCCTGCTCCGAAGGAATCTGCAACCACGACGAAGCAGGTCAGTTTTGAGAAGCACAAAGGCGACTTAACCAGGAGTAGTTTTAGGATCGCCTTTTCATGTATGCATTCATTTATTTAGCCTCACACAGCTTTTTATTTGTCTTCTGAAGGAGACGACGCAAATGCTCATCACTGTGCTGAGGACAAGGAGGAGGATGGAGTAGACAGCTGTGTGGAGTGCTGGCCGCACTCTGAGGAAAACACACAGTGCAAGAGTAAAAAGAAGAAAAGGAAGGGCAAGGGGTTCTGTGGCGATGAGGTGAGAAGAGAAAGTAGACAGATTTTATGTGCCAGATGCAAAATATTCAGCGCTGTGCACCCATTAACACAATGCACATGTTTACAGGGACAAAAAGGTGAAGGTTTCATGTCAGATGGGAACACAACAGGCTACAGTCCAGCATCGGCGCACACATGTCGAACCAAAGAAATCATTTCCACCTTATGTGGCGACACATTTGCCAGCATTGCACTACGGTTACCGTGGACGGTACATCAGAAAAACCTCAGCCTTCACATGAGGCCTCCAGACGCAAACATAAGTCTTGTGGAACTTCTGGTAAGTGAGGAACATGGTGACAGTAAAATAGAATAGAATAGCCTTTATTGTCATTATACAGCTGTACAATGAAATTGGAGGGCCACTCCCATTCGGTGCGTAGGCTAAGATACAGAGTAAATAAAAGGTTACAAGATATGTACATTAAAATTGTGGTGGTAATATGAGTATATACATATGGATTGATGTTCAGATATTGCACGTTACAGAAGTGATAGATATTGTCCGGTGTAGATAATGCTGCAGTTAGTGTGTGTGAGAGTTCAGGATGGTTATTGCTGTGGGAAAGAAACTGTTCCTGAGTCTGTTTGTTCTGGCTTTGATGCACCTGTAGCGCCTGCCAGAGGGCAGCAGGTCAAACAGGTCAAAGCCAGGGTGTGAGCTGTCCTTGATGATGTTCTTGGCTCTGCTGAGGCAGCGGGAGGTGTAGATGTCTGTCAGGGAGGGGAGAGGGCAGCCAACGATCCGTTGT